>JACDJE010000042.1:2137092-2166184 GCA_016647715.1 Pavo muticus
CCGCGCCGAGGCGGGCCCGTGCCGCTCCCGCGCTCAGGTTGCGGGCGGGACGGCCTCACCCCTCCCCGGCGGACGGACCGACCCACGGCACCGGGGAGCGGCGAACGGGGCGGGGCCGCCGGGGGGGCGGGGCGGCGCGGGGCGGATGCGGTGCGCGTCCCCGTGCTGCCGGGCCCTCGTGGCTTTGGAGGCCGCGGATGTGGTGTTGGGGAGCTGCCGGGCTCTTGGGGCTGCCCCTCCGAGGGGATGGCGTTGGGTACCGCAAGAGCAACAGCGGTGGGAGCGGAGCGGGGCTCTGCCCGTAGCAACGCCGCGCTTACAGACGGCCCCGGGCAGGCAAGCCACGAGCGGAAGTGCAGAAAGTAAAAGAGGTGTGGGGGAGGTTTGCCAGGCACGTTTACCCCAAAGGCTGCTCAGCTCCCACTGGGTTACCTTCTGCCTGGGGCAGTCTAAAAAATTGCATCAGGAGAGTGTCCCAAACACAGCCAGTGCTCAGCAAAGCACAGCGCAGCTGCTGGCCCCAGGAGCACAACTACCCGTGTCCTCACGGCAAGGCGCCTGTGTGTGGACCTGGCCAAGCAGAGCCGCTCTCAGGAGTTGAGGAGTGTATGCCTGTGGCACAAGGACACAACAGATCCCCGAGTGGCTCGCACTGCTCCCTGTGCCGCACTGCCTGCACTCCCAGCCCATCAAACCAGGCCTCCACATGTCTTCCTGGTCCCAGCTGAGCTTAGACTGCTGCTCTGCACAATGAATCCTTTTGTTGGTGTCTCTGTGAAGCCCAATGAATGCAAGGGGATTTGATGATTCACAGTAATTCTGCCAGCTTACAAAGAATAAACCAAGCCTGTTAAACAAATTATTTACCTAGCCTCGGCCTGCAAAACAGAAGAGCATTCTGAGCTTCAAGCAGCCATGAGAAGGGCCGAAGAGCAGCCAGAGGCAGCGGCAGTGCTGCAGAAGAAGCACCCTGCATGGTGCCGAGAGCAAGCGGTGAGGTGCACAGCAGCCACGCATCCCCACAGCTCCAGCAGGGCCAGGGGAGCTCAGCTGCAGCACAGGGGAAGAGCAAGCTGTGCTGGGACCTGGTGCATGTGGGGATGCGAAGCACAGGGCTCCTGAGGGGTTCTGCTCATGTGAGATGTGTGTGGGACCTCTGGAGAGGAGCTGAGCAGGGCTGGAATCTGTTCTAGGGAGCTGGCTGTGGAAAAGGAGAAAGTAACAATGCACAGTGATTGGAGAGGAGTATCTGCAGAGTGTTACTGACCGCAGCAAATCACCTGTCAGAGGTTCAGGAGGTAAACTCAGATCATCACAGAGAGCTTGCACAATGCCGCCATTGATGCGCTGCTGCTCAGCACCCTCCAGACTAAGCCTGTGTCTGTTGCTCCCAACGCACAGGTTGGGCAATACATTTGGCCCTCGATCAAAGCACAGGGTTGGCAGAACCCCTCCTGTGAGAGAAAGGGATGGTGACAAGTGCCTGCCAGGCAGGCAGCAGTGCTGCAGCTCCCTGTGCCTGGGCAGGACGAGGTGCTCGGGGACACAGCGCACATCCCAGTCCTCACAGCGCAGCACCTGGGGCCACCTGCAGAGCTGCTCATGGGCAAGCAGAAGCCTGCAGCAGTGTAAGCAACATCTGGGGCCCTACCTGGCAGAGGGACTGCCGAAGGGCTGGGGCTCAGGGTGCGAGCCTGGCTCAGGGTTTGCCTCCTGGAAAAAGGATTCCTGGAGCTGTGCTTGGAGTGGGGCTGATGGGGGGATGCCAAGGAAAGCAGGGAAGTGTGAAGGAATTCTCCTCCAGGAAATCTCTGGCGACCGTGCATTTGGGAAGTGAAACAAAGATCTGTGGTATAAAATAATGCCACGTAGTTTCCCAAAGCAAGGTTAAGTCTCATAGTAATGACATACCTTTAAAGTACAGACATTGTGACTCGGTACTCTTTTTGCAGCAAAGACCGCTATGACTGGGGCCTTGAGAAAAAAAACAAATCCCACACAGAGGAAAAGAGACTCACGGAACGTTCTTAAATACTCACTGCAGGGTGAGTTCCTTCCCCTGCAGCACTGCCAGCTACCTGCAGCCAGCACAGGGTGCTCCAGTGCTGAGGTGTGTCCCAGGGACGGCTCCGGCTTCCTCACCACGTCGGCTCCGTGGGGTGGGCTCTGAGGTCGGGGTCCTGTAGCTGAGGATGAAAGGATGTAAAACAACTTTTACCAAAACAATCTGCAATACAAAGGTGAAAGAAAAAAAAACAAAAAGCAAACATGAAATTATATAATAGTCAGGGTCTTCTGCTACTAAAAATGTCACTAAAAATAAAGAAGCAGCAATATCTGAGGAAAAACCCTCCAGTCAGATATTAATGACCTTTGCTAAATAACAAAGTCTAAGATTGTTTGTGGGATTTGTACTTAAAGCAGCTTTCTAAGAGGAAGGATCTGATTATAATTCACTTTGTGACACCTTCAGCACAGGATTTTTGCATGAAGAATGGCATGGGATGGGATTTAATCGTAATAAATACTTCAGGCTTGAGGGATAGAGAACCCAGCAGTAACTATGGCAACGTGGTCACTCCAGTACGGCTAATGCAGATTACTTCCAGGGCAATAGCCTTGTGTGTGCTCAGGAAGCAGAGGTAATGTTTGCTTAAAGCAATTCCTAAATTAAGGAAAATTCTTGAGGTAGAAGCTGTCCTGCACTTTGTTTCAGCGTCAGACTGTCAGCGCTTCGTGTTGTGCCCACCATACACAGTGCGTCCCGCAGAGCCCGTCGGCCGTCAGCCCCCAGCTGCACAGCACGGTGCCGGTGTGCTTGGGGGGCCCGGCTGACACCGGTGCTGAGGTGTTGGCTGGGCTCTGCATGGCAGTGCACATGGACACACGGACGGCTCAGCGCCGCCGTTACCTCCTGCAGGGAACAGCAGCGCCGACTCCTCCCTGAACTGCGGAGTTGGGACCCACCCAGTGCTCGTCTGCTGCGCGGGCATCCGTGGGGCAGCGCTGCTGGAGAAAGACTTCCGCAGATCCATTTCCCAGAGTACAGTGAACTGGAGGTGCGTCGTATGGGAGCTTCTTGCACTGCATTTTGTTTTTGTCAATCTTGTGCACTTTTTTTCTGCCAGCAAAGTTCTGTTATGTTGTTGTGTTAACAAGAGAACCAGTTCTCTCTGTGCCCCTTTTATCTGTGTAGTGGGGTAGCTTGGCACTGACATAGCTGTAGAGGTGTATCCTTCCTCTGCACCCAAAATTACCGCACACAAAAGAACAAAGCAGACCAGCCCTGATTTCCCTGTGCCTTTGGTTCTCTGTGTGAAAACTCGGGGAGGCTGCGATGCTTTAAACGTTTTTCAGCCATTTGAGATGCTCAGACAAAAGAGGAAAGGAAGAAAAGAACCAGCCAACTGCTATCACTTCTATCTATGGCCTTTCTGACACAGCAGTTTCCCCAGCGCAGATCTGCAGGCTGTCCCAGGAGCGCTGCTCAGCACGAGCGCAGCGCTGGCTCCGGGCGCCGGGGCAGAGGTCTGCCTGCAGGGCGCTCCGTGTGCCCACCGGCTGTGCTGGGACTCTTCTGGAGCAGTGATCTTGGGTAGCACCAAGCAAGACTTCCTGCAGCAAACTGTGATGAAAGCTAGCACCGTCTGCCCTCCAGGTCATTAGCGTGTTACCTCCCTCATGTCCACTGGAAACAAGCGTCCCATTCAGAGATGCAAAACAGAGCTCTTTAAGTAGAAGCCCTTCTAACCACGTCTTTTTTGCTGTTACCGTTGTTAAGCCTTTGTAGTAACAGAAGAATTCAGCTTTACACTGGCCAGTCATGCAAATCACTGAGAAATGGAGAACATTTACTTGTGCCTAAAAGCACGCAGTATCATGATAAACAACCTGCCAAGGGCACTTCTTTCCTGTAGCTGTCATTCTCCTGTAAGAGGCATTTGAGTCTACCAAGACTTTGGCTATACAAGGCCAAAGCTGCCGTGCACATTGCTTAAGCGGTTGTGAAAGGTCTCTTGCTAACAGTTTCCTGATAAAGATCTGTTACCTCTCATTTCCTCAGGGAGATTACAGAGGCTGTGCAGTCAGAGCTGTACTTTCATTTCCCCGCTGCGCTCTGCAGATTCTGTGGGTGATGCATTGCTGGCTCCCCAGGGAAGGGGTGCACTGGGCGCAGCGCAGCGGCAGGGAAGGTGGCTGAGGATCTGCTCCTGTTGCATGGCAGCATCCAAAGCAACCCACATCCTCCCTCCCAAAGCACAATACTCATCCCAGCAGAAGACCCTCGTCCCAGCTCTTTAGGAATGGGAAAATCAATATCTAATATCAGTGTACATCTGAAACTTGCTTGGCTATTGAAGTCCTGCCTTAGGGCAGGTTGGGGTGCTTTTGCCCATGCTTTTTAACCCTACAAGCACGTGCTTTTGCACAACAGCTTTCAGGGAAAAGACACAAGACTTAGTTTCTAGTTTGTTCCATTTCTCTACTTCCTTAGATTTCATCTCATACTGAAAGCACAAACTTGTGCCTGGGCTAGCCACTCCTGTGCACGGCTGCTGAAGCTGAGACTACCAGAGCCATACTGTTATTTTCCAGCTGATTAGGAGTTAAATAAATATGTTATATTTAATATGCTCAAGTCAATCCATTTCTCCTCATGTCATTGTTGTTTGTCTCCAGTTCCCCCATTCTCTCCCTCTCCATGGGGCACCCCACCGCTGCGCTCCCAGGAGGGGTGTCAGCCCCACCACCTGCCCTCCCCCTGCCTGCAGGGGTTGGCCTCTGCAAACACGTGGTGCAGATCTGCCTCATGCCAGCCTGGCTGCTCGGGCTACAAGGCCTCGGTATGGACCGATGGAATCTGATTGAATTGAATGTGTTGTTTTGATGGAATTTGACCTGTGCTTTGCTGACAGGAGGCTGCTATCATTCTCTTCGGACTATCTGTGCCCAGGAATCCACTAGGTTTGGTAGCAGCACAAGTTTTGTGTCACCTCAGGCAAACCTATCAGACCTCCACTCTGCATCCCTTGGCACTGCAATGAGCACATGGTGAGTCCTGCAGAGAGCTGCCCTTTGTGTAGGTGGCCAAGAGGCAGACGCAGAGCAGCAGAACATTTGCTCCAAGATGTCACCTTCCACTGTCTACAAGCAGAAGTTCTCGACCTCGGACAGCTGAGGCCTGGGATGGCAGCTCCACCCGAGGCTGTGTGGGTCATTGGCCACATTGCATTCTACCATAATGCAGTGATTTTGCACATGTAGAAGTGAGCCCAGAGACACAGCGTGAACGGCCCTCTCGTGTCCTAAAAGAAACTGAGACTGTAGAGTGGGAAAAATGGAGCTGAAAAGCGGTGTTCCTTTAAAACCACGTTTAACTTTCATGAATTCAGATGAGCTCCGCTACAGTAATTTTGAATGTACATTTTTGATCTATGCCATTGGCATGAGTTGAACTTTGACAAATATGAATTTGCCAAGAACTGCTTGTTTCTTAATAAAGAATATTAAGGCTTTGGGGGATTTGGAAAAGAATATGAGCTGTGGCTTAAAATACAGGATGTCCACACGTCAACGAAAGAAATCCAAATAATCTAACGGGTATAATCACCCGCTGGATTTAAATGAATTAACTCAATGTAATTGATTTCTAAGGGGAAGGAAGAAAAAGCAACACAGGAATCCTTGCCACAGGAAGGCATGATTTCTATCTGAAATCTAACACAATTAGTGGAGTAGGATTCAGTTACTGAAGGCAAAAAAGAAGACAGATCAAGAGTCAATTGAGTTGCTGTAAAATTTAATATCTTGCTGTCATCTTTGTTCTTAGCACAGAGTTGCTGTAGCAACAGACCAAAAAAAGAACTTGCATGAGAGGAGGAGCGCGCTGCTCTTTTAACGATGTCTTTTTATCATCCCTGAATTGGTGTTTATGAACAATCAATCACATTTAGCAGTACCAATGAGTGCAGACACAAGGCCAGATCCTGCAGACATTAAGTCTACCATACAAAGAGCTGTTCAGCTCCACTCCGCAGGTTTTATGATTGCAATTTTCATTGGTAGGATTGAGCCCATTTTGATCACATGCAAGACGCAGCTGCTCCTTGATCAATTTACCCCAGCAGTGGCTGTGCACCGTGCAGATCAGGACTGCTTGTGACTCTGCATCCTACAAATAAGAATCAGTTTTTCTTTCTGGATGATGTGGCTCATGGGAGCAGGGCATGGGGAAGCAGACAACAGCAGTTTCTTGGCTCAGCCCACAAAGCAGAGCTTTCACAAACATTTTGCACCGAGTCCAGCTGAAGCCAAGGAACTGCTCCAATGTGTCAGTGGCTGTTGGGCACTGACTCGCTTTCTGACACTGGGGTCACTGCTATTTATTGTCTGCAATTAATGTAGCACATGTGATCGCTGTTTCTCCATCTGCAGTGCAAAGTTAGTCACTGTGTCTGTAGGCACTTTGGGATCCATAATGGGCCTGCAGCTGCCATGGACCGACTGCAGCCAGCAGGCCCAGAGGTGCGCAGTGTGGGCTGTCCCGCCCTCATGCCCAGCTGTGACACTGCCCAGTGCGGTCGCTGTGTGCTGACACGTTCCCACTCTGTGCCAGAATCCACGGCCGCACATCACGGCACATTTCCCTCGCAGGACGCCCGGTGTATCACAGCAGCACACAGCCCAGGGGCTGTCACATTTTAGATCGCTTCCCACCCTCACCGCAGCCCAGTCACCACCGCGGGCAGTGCGGATGTCTGAGCCCTCATGCCTTTGTTCAGCGCCCGCTCATGCAACCCCGCATCGCCACAGCGGGAGGGGGGAAAGGAAAAGCCTGGGAAACTGCAGCTTCGCTGTGTGGCCCAAACAAAGCGGCATTGTGTGGGGCTCAGCGCTGCGTGTCGGGGGCCGGGCAGCCTCGCGCAGCACGGCCTGGAGAGGCGCACGGGGCGGGGGAGCTGCGCGGGGCCTTCTGTTACACTGACAGCAATTGATGGAGGAAAGGGGCCAAATGGAAAACGCGCCTTTCATGGCGAATTCAGCCCTCTCATTAGAGCTGAATAAAGCCGGCCGAGGGGGCCTTCTCCTGGTGAAGCCCAGGGCTCCAGCTACATTCACAGCTTCATTGTAAATTCCAGCACGACGGTGTCATTTCCTGAAAGGAGAGTGGAAAGTTTGGGGTTTTTTGAAGCGCCCTTTCTCAGCAGAGCACGGCTGAGGAGGAAACCCTTCCTCCTTCATGGCTCAGCCACGCCGCGCTCCAAATGTGCAAAAGGAGGGGAAGGAAAGCGGTCAGGGCTTTTGCCTTTGTTTTTTCCTCTCCTCAGAGAAAGGCTGACCACAGAGGATCTCACTTATCTGTTTAAGCTAGATTTCACCTGACAGAGGAGACTCAATTCCTGTTACAGTTTTCGTGCTGCTTAGCACAATAAAATGCATTCAAAGAGAGGCAAGCACAAGAAAGAGAAGTGCGGTGAAGGAAAAGATGAAAAGAGAAATGTCAGCACTATCGTGCCCATAAATGCCACAAGCTGCCACCAGCGGCACAAAGGAAACATGATTAACAGCAAAGGCCGGACAGCGCTAACTGTGCAGCTTGATCAAAGGCAGCTGCTAATTGATCATCCCCAGCCCAGGTCTGTGGGAGTCCTGGGAAGGCCCCTTCATCTCACCCTGCTCCATCTGAGCCAGCAGCTGCGGAGCGGGGCTGGAAGGCACGGTGGGAGCTGTGGGTGGAGGTGTGTGAGCCGAGCGGTACTGCTGCAGTCAGAGGACAAGATACGCCAGCAGGTCGTCTTCCGCTGGTGAAGGCAAATTCCAAGCAAACTGAGCTAGCAGTATACCACGTATGAGAAGAATGAATACTTGGTATCCTTAACCAGGGCCTTTCCAGAGCTGGCCAGCCTTGAAGGGAACATTAAAAAGGAGACTTCAGGGACATCATCAACTTGGCAAGAAAACCCATGGACTGTGAGTCCTTAGCTGAACTGCCTTCATTAGAATACTACAATCACACGCACGGGTCAGAAAGACCCCTGCCAGATGAGGCCACTTCCCCGACCATGTGCAGTAGTGAAAGTATAGAGCCAGACATTATAATTGTACAACAGTCACCGTCCAGTCAGTGTGAGGAGAACAGACAGCAACGTTATCAACTTGGTAACTTTTGTGTATAAATCTTGTGTGGATAGTTTGGTGTGTGAGCTCAATCTCTGGGAAATAAATAAGCAGTGTTTCTGAGTGCGTGGTCGCTGCCTTACTGCACACTGGGCAGTACAGACACAGTCTCCAGCGGCCGTGGGTCAGTGTCAGCCCTGTTTGGAGGAGGGCTTGCTGAAAGGAGAATGCACGCTCAGAGCCTGAAGTGCTGTATCTGGCTGAAGACATGTAGGCCCTCTCCCCGCGTGGAGAAGCTACAAGGGGCACTGCTGGGGTCCCTGCGGTGCGCGGTCGCTCCTGGCAGGGCAGTGGTAGCAGCCAGTTGGGGAGGAATGGGAGCAGTAATTAAACCACCACAGTAATTAGCTTGGGGCGTATCTGTCCAGGCCCCAGCTGCTGCCTCTTCTGGTTGTGGCTGCAGCATGCAGAGCAATGCCAGAAGTGCAGCACGAGCAGCAATCTTTAAAAGCAAAGCTTTGGGGCCTGGTTTGTACAGCCCTGTTTGCTTCCCTCTGTTCCCAGCAACACTACGCTCTAACCTGATTTCTACCACCTCTGTCTCCCCACTAAGAGCAATATCACTCCAAGTAGCTCTGCAACTGCAGGCAGCTCTCATTCCCCACCTTCCTCTGCTTCAGGCTGCCTTGTCACATACCAAAAAAGTCAGCTGCACTGACTGCTCCCATAGCTCTGTGCACATCACAGGCTGAAGGCCCTTCTCAGCCCCTCGCTCCTCCTCTCAAGCACATTGGAGGCCTCGTGTCTGCAAGCAGCATGACCTGACCTCTGCAGTTTGCACAGCACCCCACTGCCACGAGCAGCCCCACAGCCCTCCTGCAGCCATCACGCAGCACCAGCAGCCCTCTCACTTCCCATCTGATCATCTGCTCATTCTCTGCTCACTTAAATGTGCGTGTGGAACAGGGCATTTTGGTAGAGGATTTGTCTGGGGGTTTAGTTATCTCTTCTCCCCAGACAGACAAGCAGATAGCCCAGAAATACTTGTAGAAAAAGGACAAAAGCTGTATCTAGCATTAACGGTTCCTTTCTCTTCTACAAGGCTAAGGGAAGCAGTGCTGGGAGTGGCAGTTCTTTCTCAGTCACCATCCTAACGGTTCCTCTATCTCACTTCTTTAGGCTCTGGCATCCTTCCCGTGTCCTCTTTCGTTCCTGGGTTCTTCTGAGCTGTTTCCCTGCCAGCTTTTGGCATCCAGCTCTTGGCATGCACTTAAGAGGAGGAAATTGAGCTGACACCGGCATCAGAGCCTGCTGCAGCCTAATAGAGAATATGCTGCATGGGCAAGACCTGGGCCAGAACACAGGGAGCACTATTTCCTGAGCAAATCAGCAATGTCATTAGTTTCATAAGCACACTTGAGGCAGCCCGGAGAAGGCAGGCAAAATGTTGCAGTCATTCAGCTGCAAATATCTTTACAATGTTACTGAGACTCGGCATCAACCATTCAAGACTTTTGCTCTAACCTACACAACATTAAATACCACCGATCCACAACTGACTTTTTACATAGGTGTGGTTCAGGTTGGAAATCGAGTTACATTTTCTACATGAGGAAAGAAGTGTTGCTCCCTATTCCCCCAGCTGTCACTGCACATCCAGGCCCGCTCGGCTCACAGAGTACCCAGGTAAGAAAACTGGGTCACAGAAATAGTGACCGACAGCCGCATGCTGCCCCGCAGCGTGAAAGCACTGGGGTTACTGGTCAGGGAAAGGGGAACATTTGGGAAAAGTGGTGCTTTCCTAGAACTCACTTCCCCAAACTGTTCTGCCCACAAACAACTCACAATGAGCAAACACCACTTCCCTCTCAGGCAGTGTGCCTGGCACGCTGCTGATAACATGGGGGCTTTGCTCTGCAGCTGCCCCCCGGCCAGTGCATGGGCACGGCACTGCATGTGTGCTGCACAAGGCCTTCACAAAGCACCGGGTACAGCTTGCTATGAGCCAAACTGCAGAAGCAGTGAGCACATGTGAGTAACGGGTGGGATTTTTATATCCTCTGAAATAAAGCCTCACAGACTTGAATTCACGTGAATGACTGTATCAACAGTAAATCAAATCCAGTACTCCAAAAGGGTGGGTAGCTCAGGCCATAACAAAGTGGGTTTGATGATCTGTCATGTTGCATAATTCCAAACTCACAAGGCTTGATTTTCTGGCTTCGGTGTTTCGCAGTGCAGGACAAATTGCCATCATGCACTCGAGGTCCCCTCGAGCAAAGGGCAGTGCTGGGCAGCACTGGGAGGACACTGACCCTGCTGAGGTGTTGCTGCCGGCAGCCCCGGCACCAAAGCAACCCAGACTCACTACGACGGCTGCAGCGCATCGTGTGAGCTGTGCTTGATGAAAGAAGTCTGCTTCTAACAGCCATGGATGCAGAACAAATGAATTATTAAATTGGCGAAACAGGGAGAACATTTAAATCTGCAGCTTCTTCCAGACTCTGTTCCCTGTGGCATCACACAACTTCCGCAGCTTCACTTCAAAACACCCTCACAGCTCCATGCCAGGTACCTGGGGCTCACATGAATTCTGGAGTCCCCACAGTTAATTTTAGACTGTGTCCAACGGTACCTAACCCAGAAGGCATCTCCCCTCACCCTCCAGAAAACACTGTTGTAGAATTTGTTCAGTAATGACAGACAATCCCTTGAACAGAGCATTCATCGCAACACGTGAACCAGAACACACGGAAGGTTTGTTTCTAAACATGTAAATAATCCATACAGACCAGCGGTGCTTCTGGAGAATCTATTGGCATCTGCGGGTTGGGAATGGAGTGGTAATAAATAAACCTAAGCTTTCATCTGATTCGTTTACTTCATCTATTCAAAATAACTCAGCATGAAGGTGCAGCAGCAAGTATAGGTGCTATTTAGGATTGCTTCTTTTTGTAGATGAGGAAAGTCAGAGCAGCACAGGAGCATGAGGTGTGTGCACACTCACAGCTCACCCTGTCAGAGGGTGACTTCCAGGACTCAGAACTGCCGTCTGGAAGAAGAGCAAGTCATGGGAAACGCAGTGTGTACATATGGCTGTTTCCTCATCCTGCTGCTCCCTGCACAGTGCTTGCAAAGCAAAGACTGCAAGCCAGCACCTTCCAGCACCAAGCAGGGTCGGGATGGATGCAGAAATTACCAGAGGAGGGAGAGGAGAGGAGAGAGGATCGCACATGCAGAGTGGAGCCACAGCCTGCAGCACTGCCACAGTGTTCAGTAAGCACGGCTGGGGAAAGGCACACGTTTCCCTGCAGAACCATGCAGGGCTCTGCGGCAGCTCCAACTGCCGGGCTGTGAGCAGCCCTCAGGCTGGGGAGCACTACCTGGAGTCTGAGCACTTCCTCTGGGGTTCTGAGTGGCCTAAGCCAGAATTTACATAGCAGGAACGCAGAGCTGTTAATAATAGAAAATGCAAGCTGAGAGCACAAAGTCCTCGTGTCGCTGTAGAAGCAATGGTCGAGAAGGGGAATCCCATCGTAGCAGACGTGTGCAGACTCATAACGTGTGCAGCAGACGGAAATGATTCACGTTTGGGTGGGTTTGGGGTTTTTGTTTTTTGTCCTAAGAAAGCAAGAAAGATATCACAACATTATTTTACTAAGAGGTTCGTTTCAGCTGCTCCCCGTCTGTGAAGAGACTGCAGGTACCGAACACTTCAGAACGTTTTCAGAGCTGTTCGTGCTGCTCCATGCGGTGAGCACTGGAGCGGTTTGGTTTAGAATTGTGTTTTGTAGCTCCCTTTGTCAAAGTGAGCTCAGACCCTCCTGAAATCGGACCCCCAGCCCCACTCTCCCTATTGCTCTGCAGAGGCTCGCTGCCCATTGAGCCATTCACATTCAATCAGCCAAACACAAAAGCCGTGCACGCCTGTATTTGCATTCTTCCCATCTGGTAATAGTCACGAAGTGAGCCCAATCACTTCCCAGCTCCTATTTTTATCCTTCCCAGATGTAGAAGAGAAATTTTTCATAATAGTACCATTTCTCACCCTTAGAACTCCAGGTGCCTTTGTCTTCCATCTCACCTCCAAGCGGCGGAGGCACTGAGACCATTACCCATTTCTTATTCTCTTCCAATAGTCCTTCCATGTGCAGGAGACAAGCACTCTCTCCACAGATTTCTTTTTAAGAAACAGCAAAGCACACAGCTGGCAGCACCACCAGAATCCTAACGTAGCTTCTGCTATTCTTCACACTCTGAAAAGTTAGGACTTTTTCATCCAGCAGTGTTGAAGCACAAAGGAACACTGGCTCCAAGTTAACGCAGATGTGATGTGATTCTGCAGCAAGTCCTTCCATCACACACTGCTCACCCCTTGGTTACATTCCCTCTTTCATATCTCTCAAGCACTCAGATGTCTCACCATCAAGGTGATACTTCCTCTTGAAACGCACCCTCCTACACTGGATTTGTGATCTGTACACGGCAGTGCCTCTAGATGTGAAAACAACTTTGTTAGCAAATGATCACAGACCAAATAAATACTAAGCATATCCCACTAAAGGCAGGCCCGAATTGGAACTGATGGAGCACGTGCTGTATCTGTTTCCTCCTGTTACACGGACCCACGAGGTGCAGGTGGGCTCCTGGCACTGCAGGCACAGCCACACTGTGCTCCATTCCAACTTCCCTGGGACCACTTTGATTTTGTACCGCAGAAACGACTGAGTTGGAAACAACAGACCGTTACGATGAGAAATCACTGCTTTTACATACTGGCAGTTTTACTAGTTTAGTAGTTTATCATTAGGATGACTTCAGGGGAAGAAAGAGGTCAAAGCACATACGTGTCACCACTTTGAATACAGCAGTCTGGTTCTGTAGAAAAGAGGCTGAAACTGATTTTTCCCAGCCCAAAGTGTGTGAGCTAGCAAGACTGCTGAGCACGTCACACCCTCTGGAAAACATGGTTTGAGATGACAGACATCAGAGCAATAGCTTGGAGTCTCCCCATCCCCACAGCAGGGTCACAGAGAGCTTAACAGCAGGTAAATTAATACAACTTTTCTGATGTTACGATATTACAACTGTAAGAGTTCATCCTAGAGAATAATTAAAAAGACTTTATAAGATGGCCTTTCTGAAGAAAAAAAAAGAGACTTTACAATTCTCTTAGAGTTTCTTCTGGCCCCCAAGTGATATTTGGCAGGTCTTTTAATATGCAAGCTGCAATTTACCTGCTAATAAATTAGCAGCTAGGAAAACAAAGCTTCACATGAAAGGCAGTAGTAAAACACAAATGCAAACTATGCGGATGCTCATCAGCATTCAGGGCATCACGCAGCAGCCGTGCTCTCTCTGAGCATCAGTAACCTTTTGCTCTCAGTTAGGAACTAATCAGACGTGCAACAGCACACGCGATGATGCACACAGGGGGTACGTGCAGGGCGGTAATTGTGGTCCTTGCATTACCTCCCCGTGTACTTCCCCATTATTTTTTTTTAAGAAAAGAGTTCAGTTCTTGGTCAATTTCCCCTAGAAGTCATGCTTTTTGGATCATGCTCTTTTCACCTTCTGAACTCTCTCCCTTTTTCCAGAAGTGCAATTTGCAGCCCTGGAAGCAAGCACAAGCCCTGCCAGAGCCCCCAGGAGCAGGCAGGCTCCACCACCATGTGCCCTCTGCAACGCATGGCATCCCAACACGATGCTGTGCACTCACATCCAGCTGTGCCCACTTCCCATGGCATCTTGTGCCACTGCAGCTGCATTTTGTTGCTCAAGAAGAGCATGCCTGGTGCTCATCATTGCATACCAGCATCCTCTATTGCAGCTCATGTTAAATCCCAGCCCTCTCCTCCAATGCTCCTGGTGTCCCTTCAAACTATGTGTTATCCACAAGCCCAATACAGCCTTTTCTCCGTTCTACCATCCAAACCGTTAATTAAAATATAGAACAGAGCTAGGAAGTCAGGCAGGCAGGACTGTGGGAGGCCAGAGACCATGCAGCTGTGGTCAAGAGATGATCAGGAAAAGGATGGAGGATGCTGCAGTGCCCCATTGCAGGGCGCGGGAGGAGGCGGCTCTGACAGCTGCAGTTCCCAACAGCACAAATCCCACAGCGGAGCTGCAGGGACCTCTGGGGATCTGGCACTGAACTGTAAAGGTGAGGCTGTAAAGGCGTCAGTCAGCACTGCTCCTTATTAGAGGACAGCAGTCTGTGGAAAACACAACTCAGAGCAGAAAGGTTCCACGAGCTGCACTCCCCTCTCCTCCCACTATCACTACAATTAGACCAGCTGACAATATTTTGCCTTCAAACTTTGCCTCAAACGAACTCAACAGACACCAGCTTCAGGAATATACACAGCCTGCCGCAATGAACTCATCAAACAGCCTGAGGCTGCAATTTAACAGCAGTAACTGGGACAGGCACATCTCCATTTGAGCTTCCCATTACCACAGTTCCCTCCAATTAAACTGCTCTCCTAAAGTAGGAGAGAGGAAGCACAAGGTTTGCTTCCTTCAGTTATCCATTGGCCCATGGCAATGGTCTCATCCCACAGCCCTCCCATGTGTGGTCCCCCGATCAAGCCATGTTATTTAAAACATATGAATGTAGCCTATGTGGTTTGAAATGCTGACTGAAGCCAAAACACACATAAAAGCCCTCGGCCGCAGGAAGGACTTGAAAAGCCACTCTGAGGCAGCCTCACAGCAGGAGGCAACATCTCATTGCACACATGCCCTCTCACACCACAGTGAACGCAGCTAGGGATGGTCGGGCCCTGCTCTGGGGAAGCAGCAGCAGTGCCCAGCCCCGGCCTGAAGCTGTGGGGCAGCCTGAAGGCACAGTGCCATGGAGCTGGAGCCAGCTGGGGCAGGGCAGCCACGGCCTGCCACGTTAATGGGCACACATCCAGCGTGGGTGTGGGGACACTTTGTACTGCTCTGAGATCTCTTTAGGGCTTGGAGCAACCTGGACCAGTGGGCTGCAGAAAGCCGTGCAGCATGTGCTTCGTAGAGGTTTTCCATGGGGCTGGGGGGAAGCGAGCCCTGGCTTCACACAGACTGCCCAGCAGGGCCTGAGGGGACCCACCAGCACCGCGCTTTGCCCCTGCAATTTCAGCAGCACTTGGGCCCGGACCAACAGAGACCCGAGTGCTCTCCTGTGGGAAGAATCAGCAGATGGACAGGGCGTTGGATGAACCCTGAGCCTGCAGACAGGCTGCAGGCAGCGTAACTCCACCCGCAGGCAGGCAGGGAGCTCTGAAACGGATCGTGTCCCAGCTCCGCATGGTGCCCACGGAGGAGCTGTGCCCGGCGATGGAAGGTCAGGTCACCCAGCAGAACTGGGAGCTGCTTGTCTCCACAGCCACCAGATGATGCTTTGCTGTTTCAATTAAAAATTCCTCAGGAGACAAACTTTCCTCATTAGCGAAAAACATCTCACAAATACAGGCAAGCCTTGACAGTGGCACAGCAGATTCACTGCGGAATTTAACGACCTCCTCTGCTCACAGCACTGAAGGCTGGGTTTGTTTTGTGATAATTTATGCAGAGGGACTCTTCCATTCTGCCTCGCTGCAGGCAGGGGAGCCGTCACAGCCATTAAGACGATCTCAACAACAGATGGACTGAGCGTTGCATAGCACGCCTTGGGTTTTGAGAGACGGTACGTGGACGCCCCTGTTTACTCAGAGACCCTGTTGCAGGGTGTCCTATCACAAGAAACAAATGCGCTTATGTGTGCCACTCCTTCCCCAAACCAGCTCAGCAGGCACTGTGAGAAATCTGTTACCTGGCTGTCAAAGTGGACTCCCGACCAGAACACTGAGCTCCAGGCTGGAGCAGCAGGTGTGCTCCGAGCTCCACGGCCTCTTTTCCCCACGCAGGCGGCAGGGAGAACAAGCAGGGCTGAAGCCCACAGGCCCAGGGCTGGTTTGCAGCTTACAGCACAGGCTGCCCAGGCACACATCAATCAGACAGCTGAGGTTGAAATGCTGTGAAGAATCTGAAATTATAAACTACCTCCTCCATTCTTGCTCTCTTTTTTATTCTTGTATGTGTGTGTTTACAAAGTTATCTCCATGCAAACTTGACGGCTGTCCGGCAGGTGGGTGTTTGTATGTTAAAGGGTTCCTATGAAAATCCCAAACGTAATCTCATTTCTGTCTTACATCCATGGAACCTTTCTGCAGCAGTAAGCAAAGCAGGACTAAGAACAGCACCGAAAGGCACACAGCAGGAGCGGCTGTGGAGAGGAAGCAGTAAAGTTATCACCCAAAGCCCTCTGCAGGCTGCACTTTCCCACAGAGGTTAAATAACACAGAACCTGACACGCCGTGTTCACCAAAATGCTCCCAATGCTGCTCAAAAGCTTTCTATATTGGAAGAGCAAACTGTTTATTTTCTTCTCAGTGTGTATGTTTATACACAGAGCTGGATGCTAGGCAGGCATGGTGCCACTGCAGAAGGAATGGGAGCAGCAAAGAATGACAGAGACAGACCAATGCCCCTCAGCCAGTTTGTTTCTAGAGGTGATTGGCAGCACACAACGGAGCAACCACTGACGTTCCACGTGGGACGTGTGCTAACAGCCATTGGGAGAAGCTTGTGACTGCAGCTCTTCAGCCACCCTTTCTTTCTGCACTCTAACTGCTGAATGGAACAACAGTCTCTAAAAATCTGTACAGCTCTTGAACACCTTGGGAATCTACTTTAAGTAACATCTAGCAGTATATGAATATTCATTTCATCAGCGTTTCTCTTAACAGTCATGCAAAAAACGCAGTGATTTCCTGCCCACAGGCTCCACACAGAGGGCTTCACTGGTGCTCTGCAGTGCATTGGTTTTCACTGATGGTAAGTTGATATGATCTGTGATACGGAAATCGAAGACAGCTCAGCAGAGGGAGAACGCTCTGAATGCAGGAGGGGATGTAAACAGAGCAGAAGGCTATTTCTGAAGTTTCTGCTGATTGTGATCAGTACAGGGAACAAAGGACCACCTCGAGATGAGCTTCAGAAGGTGTACAGGAACCCAAGGAGCTTATTCAAAAAATGAATTCACCCTAGTAATATGTACACATGTATTTTAAAATAAGATAAGCAAATATAGGAATGTTGTCATTCTTACATAAATGCGTGATTTTCTTCATATCCATAAGAAAATATGTGAAGTTGTGTTTCTGCTGTTCACAAATTTGGATATGTTTTGTCACCACAGGCAAGAGAGAATCCTGCTGTGCCCTGCAGGGTGAAACAAGAGCACAAGGACAGAGCCAGCTGGGAAACATTCCGCGTCTGGGACTTGTCTGAACGCAGCACTGAGCTGGAGGAAATAAACCACGCTGAGCAGATCTGCGCTGAATGCAGGTAGGATCTACACAGCGTGGTGGCAGTGGCAGCTGTGCTATCAACATGCTTTTCCCATACTCAAACATGTCTCTTGTAATTATCTGGTCATTTCCAGAAAGACAACAGCCCTGACTGTTTTGAGAGTCCTGATTCTAACTCAAGTCAGTACTTCTCATCTGTTTATGTTTTCCTTTCCCAATACCTAATTTGCATTGTTATTATGGTTTCTTTTCAGCCATTCTGCTAAAGAATCATTTCCATAATGGCTGAAATGTTTCTTTCCATTCAAGGATGTTTCAGGTAATCACCTGAGCTGGCCCTGAGGTTTCATTTATAAAATCTTACACAAACTACCTGACAGGAGTGAGTGAAGGCATTAGATCCCTTCCCAGGGCAGTCAGGTGCAGCACATCCAGCACTGAGGATGCTCATCTTTTCCACTCAAGGCTCTTCCTGCAGAGGCCTCAGCTGGGACCATGCACTCCCCAACAGCTTGGCCCTTTCAGACAGATGGGACTGAAGGACAGGTGAGCTCCGTGGTCCCTGTGTGCCCCCAGCACACACTGCTGCTTGGACATAAAGCCCAGGAGGTCTTTGGGCAAGAGGCATCCCAGAAGCGCTGGCTGCTCATCACTACTGCAGGGAGGTTTTCTCTTGACTGAGTGACCAACACATAAGGAGTGAAAAATGGCAGCTCACTGGGGCTCTGCTATGATGCAGACGATTTGGTAATTGTGATATTTCTCAGATCGAAGTAAAAGTCAGGATGGTCCAAAGCAAAATGCACACACTGAAAAAGATCAGCTATCTCAGCTTAAAGGTTTTCTTTAACGTGGATTTCTTCTGATAATGTATTACGGACATCAGATCCTCCTGCCCTGCAGGTTTTCCACGATGGCCTCGAATACTTGCGGGTCCCACGGCTCCTCAAAGTTATCTTTAAAAAAAGGGCTGTTCCGAGGAGCCCCACCTGCGCTTTCCTCCTCTTTCAGACCAGGCTCCACCTCGGGTATCCCTCAGGAGGCACATGCTGCGTAAGCAGATGCTATTTCTTTGAGACAAACCACAGTTCTTTGCCCAAAGAATTTCACCTCATTCAAAACCACACTCTGGGTGGGATTATGCAGCACACCGCTGTTACTGAATGACAAACCACGCCAGCTCACACTACATTAATTCTCCAGCTCTCAAGTCAACTTAATACAAGCAGTTTCTCTGCGCAAGGAAGGCGCAGATGTACCTTCACAATTCATTACTGGAAATTCAATGCCTTACATTTATTTACGTCCTTCTAAATTAACTTACCGCTCCAAAAAGTTAATTTTGGTTCCAGCGGTCCAAAATTAAGCACAGTCTTTGAATACCTTACCCTGCTTCCAAGGCTATTTCCTTGGCTTGCCGCCTATCTGGTTCACACCTCCAGTGGTGGCACAGCGCTCAGCGCCGCACGCAGCGGCCGCTCCTCCTCAGGCGGTGCCGGGCCGGCTCTCAGTTCGCTGCTCCGCTGATCTCTGCGTTTCGAGCCCACGCTTCACGCTTGAGTTGGAGACGGCCAAAGGGCCGAGCACAGCGCCTCTTTCTCCCACAGACGAAGCACTGAATCTCAAGAGACCAAAGCGGCCGCGCACAGCACAGCCCTGCCCAGCACAGCCCAGCGCCGCACTCCCGCCGCAGCAGCCATCCCACACAAACATATCCGCGCCGCTTACGGCACGAATCCCCTCATTCTCATTCCAGCTTTCAGTCCGGAATCACAAGCTAAAAACAAACGGAGGGAACGACGACACTCTCAGCCCCGCACACGCGGCTCGCGCGGCAGCCAGGTGACGCCTCGCACAAAGCCAAGGGCACGCGGTGCTGCAGGGCGCGGCACGCGGCCACAGACCCAGCAGACGGCGGGGAACAAACGGCACGGAGCGCTGTGGCGGCCCCGCAGGGCCGGGGTGTGCTCGCGCTCATCAACCGCCGCTGGACCCACGCAACCGCCGACCGCTCCGCTCCGGGCACGGCAGCAGCGCGCCGCCCTCCCGCCCGCTGCGCACGTGGGGCCGCCGCGCGACACGGAGCACCGCCGGACCGCAGGGGGCGCTGCCGCGCGGCTCCGGCCCGGAAGCGGAAGCTGGGCGGGACGCGCCGCGCGCCGGCGTTTGGGCATGGCGGAGGCGGGGATGGCCGGGCCGGAGGCGGCCGGGGATGGCGCGGCCGAGGAGCGCGCGGCCGTTATCGGCGCCACCGTGCCCACCGGGTTCGAGGTGACGGCGGCCGCGGAGGTGCAGGAGAAGCTCGGCTCCGCGTCTCGGATCAGCAGGGACCGCGGGAAGATCTACTTCGAGGTGCCGGCCCGCAGCCTGCCCGAGGTGCGTGGACCGACCCCGGCCCCCCTCGGCACCCCGGGAACGGCGCGGCGCGTCCCGGCCAGCTGCGAGCACCGGCGGTGCACGTGGCCCCGCAGCGCCCCGTCCGCAGCAGTGTGCTTTCGGTTTGCTGCCAGCCGTAGGGCAGCGGCCGTCCTGCCTCGGCTGGTTCTGTGAGGGCTCAGTCCAGGTTTGCTGTGCTTTGGCAAAGGCGGCTGAAGTCAAAGAGACCCAAGCCGACTTTTCTGATTGCTTTTGCATGTAAACTGGTAACCTTCGCAGCATAGCGCCGGGTCGGATGTAAATGTAAGGTGGTAACGCTTTGTAACCGATGGTAGCTGAGCACCGCTGCTCTCCCTCACTGCAGGTCCACCGGCTGAGGTCCGTGGATAATTTGTTTGTTGTCGTTCAGGAGTTCAAAGATTATCAGTTTAAAGAAACCAAGGTGAGTAACTCATTGCTTTCAGTCAGTTATGGGGTGTGGAGTGTTATTTTAATTTCAGTGCTTTGAGTGTTTCATGAGCAAGTTTGTGGAACTGTCCCAGTTCTTTGCTGGGTTTTAGACCTGAAGCGCGGTGATGTTGTCTGCCTCAATCCCTTCTGCTGTGTTTGCCGCGTGGGGGGAACTGAGAATGAGAGCACCTGTGTGCTTGGAGGTCACCCTTGGACGCAGGACAATAAATGTCTCTTGATCTCTTAATGTGGTGGTAGCCACGATAACTGATAGTTTGTTACGGGTCCTGTGATGTAAAATATCACCCAGTCTTTGCCAGGTGTGGCAAAAATTGCACAAAAAAAGTGCAAGCTGTGATTAGATGTGCAGCGAGTTGCATGTGTGGACTGATCTAAGAGATTTAGAAAAAGGGTAGTTTATAAAGGAAGGGAATGACTTTGAAGTACAATTTCTTTTGTCTTTTAAAGGAAGATGCATTAAAAGATTTGGAAGATTTGGTTAAAAAACTGCCTTGGTCTGATCCTTTGAAAATTTGGGAGCTGAACAACAGCTTAAAAAAGAAAAAGACAAAACGCAAAAAACATAACCTGCAGAGAACTGCAAGCAAAGAAAAGCTGAATGAGGGCGGAGAGGAGGCAAAGGATCACACAGCTGAGGGTGGGCAGGAGGACTGCGCCCCAAACACGGCAGGAGTGGAGCCGGCTGTTGGGCAGAGTGCAGAAGAGATGCAAGGAGAGGCCTCGCAAAATGAGGAGGATGATAACGAACAGTCAGAGGCTAAAAATGAACTGCATGCCAGTTCTGGGGCTGAGACGACGGCTGGAGATGATAAGAAAGATGAAGGAGATGCAAAGGTGTTAAAGTTTCGCGTTACATGCAATAGAGCCGGAGACAAGCACAGTTTTACGTCAAATGAGGCCGCAAGAGACTTCGGAGGAGCTGTACAGGAGCACTTCCAGTGGAAGGCTGACATGACTAACTTTGATGTAGAGGTACTGCCTTGTGCCTTGGAAATAATTCTATTTCAAAAATTAATTCTTAGTTTCGATTCTCAGAGAGCTCCAAAATAACCTTTACAAGATTATCCTGAAGCTGGAAGTCGGTAATGCTGAAGTCATGGCTTCCTCAGAAGCATTAATTTCATTGGCATGTTACGTATATCCTCACACCCCACTGCTTGCTTGTGCTTTGGTTGTCCCTAATCTCTCTTGTGTGTCCGTGAGGGCACCTCTCCTCATTTTCGTGTTCCCCTTTGCTCTGCAAACACTCTCACTCAAGATAAGTGATTAACATCACTAAGCCCCAGAGCAGCTGAGTCGGTGCTCCAAAGTTATCTCCTCTCTCAGCTACACCACAAGGTTTTATACTAAGTTTTCCCTCCTCCTATATGATTTGCTTATATGGTTACAGGGGACAAAAAGGGTTACGTTAGTTGTCCGCTGTTTTTTCCTTTTTCATAGGGAAAACAGAAGTTTGGAAAGGAGGTCCAGCAGATATGGTCCATTAAAGTTTTCATTTTGAGAGGCAATAAAATGAAAGGATTTTCTTGCAAACGTTTTTAAGGGCCGGCCCCCTTTCTTGTAATGATGTCTCCACCTTCCAAATTCACGTTGCACGGGACCAGGCGTGGGGTTTCTATTGCTGCTTTGCACGTGCTGCGCTGTGACTTGCAGGACTTAACCCTGCTTCTCCCCAGCACATATAAAGCAGAGCTCTTTAAACATCATCACAATGTGCTTTCTGTGCAAGTGAAAAAAACCACGCTGTCCTGAGGTGTGTCCTTTGTCCTCATTACAGACAGTGGATAGTGCTCTTATCTCTGTGTTTCCTGATTTCTGTATAAGTCACAGCTGCCCATTTAAACTTTTACCAGATGTACTGTGGGAAACTTGTGTTAGTCCTGAAATTTAGTTCCAGTTTTTCTTTAGGTTCTCCTGAATATTCACAACAATGAAGTAGTTGTGGGCATTGCGTTAACTGAGGAGAGTCTTCACAGAAGAAATATTACACATTTCGGACCCACAACTCTTCGCTCAACTCTTGCTTACGGCATGCTTAGGTCAGTGCAAATGCATAGTTTTATATGATTCTTAGTTAGTAGGTCATTCTGCTTCACAAATTAGTTGCCTTATTCCCCCCGCTGCTTCATTAGAAGCCATTTTTGTTGATGCTTACTAAAAGGGAAGGACACAGCAATGCTGGATGTTTTCCAGCTTAGAAAAGTAAACGCTTGCTGCAAACCATTAGCCAGCTTTCGGAACACGAGATGACAACATTCCTGAAAGAATTTCACCGGACTGGCATGTATAAATGCTTATTATTAAATGCAGTTAATGTTCACGTTATGTTAGAAGGGCTCCATTGCTGTGACTGAAACAGTTTAGTTTTCCATCAGTACAAGAAATTCATGTTCTTAAGACTTCTCTCAAAGTACCTTTTTCCCTGCTCCTCAGGCTCTGTGATCCCCAGCCGACGGATATCATCGTTGATCCCATGTGTGGTACGGGTGCAATACCAATAGAGGTGATCCTTCCTTTCTTTTTAACGTAGTAAAACTCCAGACAGTATCTGCAACTGAATAACATGTAAGTTTTAATGGCAGTAACTGAATAGCCAACAACAGAAGCATCTCGCCAACTTCTCAACAGCTACAAGCACACTTTTACTAAATGCCTTTAGTTTCCTTCCCAAAGCTATATCACGTAGAAGCAAAACCTAAAAGAACTTCGAGCTTTTAAGCTGCCTAAGACCTGTGACACATCCGTTAGAGTTTTACAGTCAGTGACGTCTACTTCAAATTGCTTTGTCACGTTCTGCTAGGGCTTTTTTGGTGGGTTTTGCTTCAAAAAGCAAGCAATGTTCATGTTAATGTTTATCAGTATTTCCCCCCAGGGAGCTATGGAATGGCCTGGTTGCTTTCACATTGCTGGTGATAACAACCCACAAGCTGTAAAGAGAGCAGCAAGCAATATCTGCTCTTTGCTGAAGAAAAATGAAAATAAGGGAAGGTAAGAACAGTACAAGTGATTTTATTTTCGCATGGCGCTTTGTATCTGTCTTGCATAGATTTTCCTGACTTTTTCCCTATTATTTTGTTACTATTATAGAGTTCTTCAATGTAAAAATATTTTCAGTAAACCGTATCTGAGGTGTCTTTGCTTTTGTAGCAGTGCATCCTTGGGTGTGCCCTTAGACATCGTTCAGTGGGATATTTGCAATCTCCCTTTGCGGACTGGCTCTGTGGATGTCATTGTGACAGACATGCCTTTTGGAAAAAGGTGAGGGACCGCCAGTTCCAGTCATCGTGTGTGACCGTCACCGCCGCGTGTGCTCGCGTGTCCAGGTTTAGGGTTCTCTTGTAACTTAACTGGGCCTAATTGAGAAGCATGAATGTACTCTGTGTTAAGAATGAAGGCTGAAGGTTTATGCGGTCGCACATGAGCTGATCCATGTCTGAAAGAAAAACTGCAGTTGTTATTTTTCAACAGTCACGAAGGAGATCTTGATCTATGTTATAGGATAGGGTCGAAGAAGAAGAACTGGGATCTCTATCCAGCCTGCCTCATGGAGATGGGGCGGATCTGCACACCAGGAACAGGTAGAGCTGTGCTGCTTACTCAGGACAAGAAGTGCTTCGCCAAGGTATGTTCTGAGTCAAACCTTAGAAGTAAAACAAACCTATTTGCACAGGAAAATCTACTGAGGAAAAAAACTTTAAGCTGACTTCACTGTGGAAGGTGATCTGTTTCTAAAGAGAAAAGTAGCAGCATTTTAATGTGGTTTTAGACCTTATTCGGGTGTGATTTGGGATAGTCAGAAATAACATCTAAAGCAAATTTATCCTTACATTCTTATCCTGAAGAAGCTACCTCCAGTCTTGGAGCTGTTTTTTGTGTTATTTTTCTATCGTAGGCCTTGTCAAGACTGGGACACATCTGGCGCAAAAATCACACAGTGTGGGTGAATGTAGGGGGACTTCATGCTGCAGTGTATCTTCTGAAACGCACCTGGGAAAGAGTGGAAGAAAAAAGGTCGTTCTGGTAATAGCCCGTGTGGAAGAAGACAGCAGGCACCTCCAGAATTTCCAGATGAGCAGATTGGTAAAGGAGACAGCTGAGAGTGCATGTCTCAGTTCCTAAGCAGAAGGCAGTAAGTGTGAGAATTGCGTACCATGAGCACTGAACCAGGGACCAACCTGAGAACTCCCCGTTGCACCGTGTGTTCTGAACCTGACTTAAATGATCTCTTTTCACCCTGCCACCCTAACTGAAAGTCAGTAGTGGTGTTAGTAATGCTCTCCTATTGCCTGAGTCTTTTCTACTACGTCTGTTGTATTTCTCAGTTAAATGCTTATTTCCTCTGCTTATAGTAGAAAACATGTTGAGGCATTTTTGGAGCCAATTAGCAGCTAATTTTTCCCCTGAACTGTAGAATTCATACCTTAAAACGACAGTGTTACTATTCCAGTTAGTCATCTTAAAGGGTTTAGAGGTAGTACCTCTTTGCTGTAGGACTTTTCCAGACTGAAAGTTTAAAGCTTATACTATTGCCCAAATGTAAATTAAGATGTTTGATACTCCAGTGAGTAAATGCTGAGCAGTATTTCTGCGCTGCTGTTTGTTTTCTTATCTGTTACCTCGACTCAGAGCTGTTAGTGTCTCATAGTGCTGTTAGTGCCTCACCCCGGTTTTCAGGTGCCGCTGCTGTGGGTGAGGGCGATGCCCTGCGCTGCCTTAGCAGGGCGGCTGTGGTTCCTGTTTGAGAGCAGAGACGCTTCCAGCAGTTTTATCTCGAAGTTTGTGTTTCAGTGTCTGAGGGTGGCAATACGTTTGAATTTATGAGGTGACCGGAGCTGCTGTAAGTATGCTGCCCTACTTACAAGAATACAGTTTGTTCAATTAATGGAAGTTGAAAATCTGTTTTCTTCTCTGAATATACCGCGATCTCTCAGGCTAATTACTCTTCGCTCACCAGGGGCTGAAACACTAATTACCAGCTTGTCATTTCATTAAAGTGTATTCAAGCTGATGGTCACGCGCTTAGAGGTGGATTAGGGAGCATTAAAGGTTTCTTAGTTGTGCAAAGGCATGAAGTCTCAGTGGTGTTCATGTTCTGGGGCAGGTGCTGCACAGCAGTCCGGCTGCAGCACTGCGCTGCTGTGTGTGCTTCGTGTGTGCAGTGCATTCGGATTCTTTTTGCACCTCGGATGAGAGGCAATGCCAGCCATCCCTTCGGGCCCGAAAGGTGACGTTTTGTTTTATAAGCGACAGCGTTACGGAGGTTCAGCTGAGCCGGACGTGGCGTGCGACGGGGAAGGAAGGGAGCAGCAGCCGCTCTTTGCGTACCTTGCGCTGCGGAGCGCGTCGCCACCGCGTTGCGTCACCACGTCAGCCCCTCACAGCGCCACCGTGGCGCGCTGCGCATGCGTGATGCCCTGCCCATCTCCGGGCGCTCGCGCGCACGCGCGTTGCCGCCGCACGGCCGTGCAGCCGGGATGACGCCGCCGGGTCCCGCCGGGCCGTGCCTGCGCTCCGCCAACACGCGCGAACTCTCCGAGGTCGTCTTCAACAACCGCAGCCCGCGCGCCGTGCTCCCCATCTGGGTGGACTTCGAGGGCCGGCCGCGCAACTACCCCGTGCTGCGGCCGCGCACCGGGCGGATCATGCACAGCTACCGCGGTGAGGAGCCGTGGGGCGGGCGGGGCGCGGTCAGGGAGCGCGGGGCTGCGCGGTGACGGCCGTGAGGCGCCGCGGGGCTGAGCGCCGCTCCCTTCAGGGCACCTGTGGCTGTTCCGCGACGCGGGCACGCACGACGGGCTGCTCGTCAACCGCCAGGAGCTGTTCGTGGCCGCGCCTGACGTCAGCAACGCCGACATCACGCTGCCAGGTGCGGGGCGCTGCGGGGCTGAGGGGGAGCGCGGCGTGCGGGTTCGCGTTCACCGCTGGAGAAAATGCGCGGCTAACGCTGGTGGCTGCGTCCAAAAGTAACGTTTTGTAGCTGAGAATCCGCTCTGTCCACGGGTGTTTCTGTGCTCTTTCTATCTGTTGTAGTTTCCGTGGAGATAGAGGGGACGTGTTACTTTCAGAGCGACCCTCACATGTTCTGAGTAACACTGCCGGGTTATTTGTGTTCTCCTGTCCCCGGGCAGCACCCCTCGCAGCACGGTGCCCAGCCGCCCGCTGCCAGCCTGCCCGCTCGGTCTGTCTGTTTCCCCGCAGTGTTCACGCTGAAGGAGCGGTGCCTGCAGGTGGTGCGCAGCCTGGTCCAGCCGGGGGACTACCGGAAGCTGGACATCGTGCGCTCGCTGTACGAGGAGCTGGAGGACCGCCCCGACGTCGAGAAGGACCTGCAGCGGCTCTCCATGGAGAGAAGCGAAATGTTACAGGAGGAAATCCTCCACTAAAAGGGCTGTGCATTCCAAGCTGTGTAGATAGCAAAGCACCGAGCTCCGGAGGGGCAGTCACCATGAAGAGCTAACCTCCGCACTGACGTTCTGGAACAAACTCAGTCATACTGTAGAACATTTGCTCTGCTGGTAGGTCAGATTCCAAAGAGCAAACAGTGTGCAGGAATGTACTGCTTTGGGAGGGCTCTGCTCCTGGTTTCATGCACTGCTGAGCAGTGGCCCCAGTGGCCTGGCACAGATGGGGCTCAGAGAAGTTTGCTTTGGACTCTTTCAGAACATTCCACAGTAACACAAGACTGGGCTGCCCGTCTGGAGGAAATGCATGCGGCTCGGCTTCCTCTGTGTTAGAAAGAAAATTATGCCAAGGGTTAACTTAATCCAGACTCTGAAATCAGTGGCAAAGCAGCACCAGGTTTGCTTGAATGATTTGTTTTTGGTGGAAAATTCGCTCTCACATGCTAAATTTACTTTTGAATCACAAAGTGTGGGGCGTGTTCAGGTGAGAGCTTCCACAGTTGCCTTCTGAGGGCTTGGCCCAAAACTTCTGTGCTGGTGGAAAGATGACCGTAAGCATTTCTGTGTTAGCCTCTGTCTCTGTGTGTTCATAAACCCTCATTGTAGCAACTCTGAAGCTGACAAATTTTTACACAGAACATGCCTTGAATGCCTTAATTTGTCCTTCATTACTGAATTCCTGCTTGGATAATCTCTAGATGATGGAACCTTGTCAGCCATATGGACTGCATCTTGGTTTTGGGACCCCTTTCTGCTCTGCACCTCTGTGCCCACACCCTCAGCTCCCATACTGGTATACCAAGGGAGCATTCCTAGAAGGTGAGTGCTCTGAGCCTCATCTTTCCCTTGTCCCGGGGATTGGCTTTGGGGAGCATGGTCTGCCCAGGCTGCCGGTGCCCCCTGAGGCATGGAAGCTGCAGGCCTGGCTCCCC
Source organism: Pavo muticus (assembly GCA_016647715.1). Lineage (NCBI taxonomy): Eukaryota > Metazoa > Chordata > Aves > Galliformes > Phasianidae > Pavo > Pavo muticus. The sequence continues at coordinate 2,164,729 of JACDJE010000042.1, forward strand.
AAGCAGAGCTGTGCTTTTCAGCAGGCCAGCTGCTCAGAGAGAAAGGTTCTTGGCCTGTATGTTCTCTTCCCCCATACCTCAGATACACAGATGTGTGTCCGTATGTCTCTGCACAGCTCAAAGCAGTGTTGTTTTTAGCAGATAGGTGAATTGTTCCCCAGGCTGCAGGTGGGAGCAGTGCTGCTCAGCGTGCAGAGCAGCAGGTTGCTAACAGATAGCAGCGGGCTGTTCTGCGGCGTAAGGTTCTTAAGTATGCAATGTCTGCCCTTCTTTTGGACTTTTTTTTTCTTAAATGTTTGTGTATGAACTGATCTTTGTTTCTCATTAAAATGTAAATCCATGTTAACTCTTTGACTCTAATGCTGTCAGATAACTTTGCAGTGGTTGCAACTGCACATACGCTCGTGTTCCTGAAATGCCGCTCACGTGGCTGCCGTGGGATTAAGCTCACAGTCGGATTCGCAGCACTGCTCCTGTGAGAGCCGCGGGGAGCAGTAATTGGGGGCAGTCAGGAGCAGAACCCCACGTCACACTTAGTGCTGCTGCGGGGCAATGAGAGCGGAGCTGCAGCTGCAGGAGCTGGGACACGGGCACAGGCAGCACAGCTCCTGCCTGGTACTGTTACTTGAAAGGGAGGGCTGCGTTAATTATTTGTGCCTCAGTTTGAAAAAGTGATTTTCAGTTCCCACGTGAAACTTCTCACTACATACAGCACTCAGAGCCAAAGTGAAGTCACAAACGCAGATAGGTGCACTTCTAAACGGTGGTGCACCCATCACGGACCTTTATTCACCCTTGTGGTGAACGGCTCCGAAGGTCTCAGTTCTGCGTTGTCCCCGGTGCGGGGAGCAGCCCGGCTGCCTCGGGGCAGGGCTGGCCGTGCGGGCAGGTGTGGCTGGCGGTATAGCTCTCGCTACGGCCTAAACAGCAAAACACAGAGCGTTCCTTACGATGCGGTACTTTAAATAGCAGTACGCTGTGGGTTTGTTTAGTTGACCTTTCGGCCGCGTGCCATCAATACCGCAGTTTCAGCGCTTCCTCGCCACGGGGTGGGAAGCGAACGCGTTCGTGGCACTGCAAGGTTCGCGATTTCCGAGGCACGACGCACGGAGCCGTCCCGCGGCGCGGACCTCGTAACGCAGCCGCTCCTGGAGCGGGGATCCCCCGCCCCGCCCCGCAGGAAGCCGCGCCCCCGCGGCAGGAGGAAGCGCGGGGTGCCCCTCCCGCCCGCAGCCGCCGCTCTGTGGGGCCACGCGCGGCAGCTGATGGCCGCGGGCGGGCCGGGGCGCCGCGAGGAGATGGCGCCGCCGTCGCCCTACGTGCACAGCATGCCGGCCTGGGTGCTGGAGGACTTCTGCCAGAAGATGGACTGCCTCAGCGACAGCGACTGGATGCGCTTCGGTGAGTGCGGCTCCCCGGCTCCCCCCACCGCTCTCGGGCCCCGCGCCGGCCCCCC
>JACDJE010000042.1:2166511-2192678 GCA_016647715.1 Pavo muticus
TTTTTTTTTTTTTTTTTGAACATTTGAAAGAATGAAAATAAAATCCTACTTCCAGGAACTGCATTTTCTTCACGTCCACATAGCTAATGTGTGGTGGTCCCTGCTTTTCAAACCGTGTGGATGGAAAGAACCGATGTGTGTATGCATCGCGCCGTGCTTTCCCTGCCTGCCCTCGCTCTCTCCCCATTGCTAACAAAGCCATCCCGTCTCCCGCAGCCTCCTACGTGATCACTGACCAGACCGAGCTGCGGAAGATCAAATGCATGGAGAAGACGGGGATCAGCATCACCCGTGAGCTGATGTGGTGGTGGGGTGTGAGGCTGGCGACCGTGCGGCAGCTGCTGGACCTGCTGCAGGCGCTGCAGCTCTACAGGGCGGCTCAGGTCATCCTGGACTGTGAGTAGTACCTGTGAGCAGCCGGGCTCTGCGCCTGGGCCATCCTGTGTTCATTGCGCAGGCTGAAGCAGCTCTTTGCTGGGAACCTTGTGCTCAAATTGTGAAGTCTCTGCTGATTCTTATTTTCTGCTCATGGTGGGAAGGGGAGAGCTGACATAGATGAGGGTCTGGTTTGTCATCCCACCTCGTAGTGTCTCTGAGGTGCTTCAGGAGCTGCCAGGGTGAGGCTGTGCTGTGCATGAAGGATGGCTCTGTGACACATCCTTGTTTTACCATGGAGCTGAGCTGTGAACGTGTGAATTTTTCATACATCCTTGTTCCCCACCAAAATTTTACCATTATACATTAAAAGCCAACAAACTGGGGGTAGAGAAACCTATCAGCAGTTTTGCTTATGCAGCTTCATTTCCTGCACCGTGAGGACGTTCCCCAGAGGAGTGCTCGGCCCCGTTCGCTGTTCTCGCCTCTGTCCCGTTTGCTGTATTTCAGTTACTTTTCTGAGTTGGATGACGACACTTTGAAAATGCTGTATCTAATTAAGGCAAACATTGCCCCGTAGAAGTCGCAGTACTTTTAAATGTAACTTTCCGTTTTTCTCTGTTGAAACCAATGTTTAAATGGCAGCCATCCATTTTCATAAGCCAGAGGGTACCTCAGCTCAGCTCTGTTGTGGGATCTGTGAAACCCTGGACAAGACGTTCATCCTTCCTGCACTGGGCTGCCCTGGCAAGCTGACAGTGCCCTGTACTCCCCTCTTCATGTATTCCCACCCAAAATCCACTTTCTTGGGAAGGAGGTGTTTGTGTAACTTTTGCCTGTTCTCCACAGGCAGTTGTTAGAAAGAAAAGTTACAGGTTTATGTGGCCCAGAATGATGAGAGAAGTGCGACGCAGGTGCACATGGGAGCTGGGCAAGGCTGACAGGAGTGTGTGCTGACAGGAGACGGGAGGTGTGCGGGGCACTGCCTGCACGCAGCCGGGGAGGAGGCTGAGTTCTGCTGTGAGCCGCCCGTGGGCAGGGCTGGCAGCACACACAGCTGGCACTCAGCAAGAGGCGTTGCTCATGGAAATTCCCACCATGTGTCACAGTTTGCTTGTCGCTGCAGTTCTTTATATAGCACAGCTGGGTTTTTTGTGGGTTCCTGGTGTTAGTGTGAGTTAGAAACTTCATTTTAGGATGGCAAAAAAAAATCTTTAAGGAGGGTATTCTGAATTTCTGTTGATTAAAAAGAGATATTAAGCACAAGCGTGCTTCAAGCAAATTCCATCTCTGTAAATGAAACGCCATTGCCACCAGCCCTACCAGGAGTGCTGCTCTGCAGAGCTGACAGGGCGTGACAGCCCTTCGTTCAACAGAGCCCCTCTGGCTGAACTCAGTCGCTCCACTTAGGAGGTGGTAACAGTTCTTTGTCCTTGCTCCTCAACTGCGTGAACAGAGCGACAGGAAAGTGAATTTTCATCTGCCTTAATGAGTATGGTAGTAAACCGGTTGTGAACTGCGGCTCTGAGGGTCCAGCCCGAGTGGACGGGGTTGAAAACAACGTATATTACTTACACTGAAGAAACCGGATCTAGAGATCTCCAACGCAATAGGCCTGGCTCCTTGATAATGCTCTTTTTATGGATGCTTTGGAGCAGCCGGTGGCCTCCATGCTGTGGTAACTATTTTGTTCTGTGCCCATTGTGTACCGCAGTCCACAGAGAGTTTCTGGGTGCGCTGTGTACATGCTGCAGCTATCGCTGTTCCTGCCCGGCCGCAGCACTCTCAGGCCCGCCTCTGTTTGCAGCCGGCTCACTTCGGCGTGTTCCTTAATTCAGTGTGTTCACTGATTTTCTCTAATCCCACCCTGTATGCTGAGGCTTAATCAGAAAAAATCTGCACTCACCTTCTGAGAAACAAAAAACACCCCTTTGTTTCTGGTTTCCTCTGTGACGGGAGGATCTGTGAAATCAGAGCATTCTGTGCAGCGCAGTGCAAGGAGCTGGAAGTGGGTTTGGTTTTCATTCTGTTGGGCACTTCAAAAAGCCACTCCTGGCAGTTACTGTGTCACCATAACACTGTTCAGTCTGACTTACAAGACTCAGGACACCCAGGTGAATGTTTTGCTGGCAGACTACTTGCAGGAGAATTGTTTCTCTTGTTTGTGCCTTCGACAATTTCTTGCGCTAGTCCCATTTCTGGATAGCTGTAAGAACAAACCTTTTCCTGTGTTAGTTCTTTAGTTTCAGTGTTGACCTGTTTGACGGATGTGCAGGAAGTTGCAAAATTCATGAAAAACCATGAAAAATAGGTTGAAAGAGGGAAGTGATCCAAATTGTAGAAGCTTCTAGGTTAAAGTACCAGCAGGGGAAGGTCAGCAATTCCAGAGCGCAGGGACTGCCAGCTGGAACGGAAGGCCTGCAGACTGCTTGAAACTCAGCGGTTTCCAAAACCTGCAGTTTGTGATCTCACAGCATTCTGGTGCTTTAACATAGAAACAGAGCAGATTTTTCTTGAGGGTCAGTTCGACAAAAAGCTGCCTTCATTTGTGACACTGAAGAACAATTACACAAACTCCAGAAGGAAGGCAAATGAAAAAGCTTGCCCTACGTGCCCTCATCTCCGGTCCGAGCTGCAGCGCACTGGGATTGTCATACCTTGCCTTCCAAGCTCCACTCCTTCTGAACGTGGTTTGTGAGGAGCACAGACTGAATGAAAACTCGGCTTCTTTCTGGTTCAGATATCCAATGCTTTGTTTGTGCACAAAGAATACAAAGCTATTGTCTGATTTCAAATGCAGACAGAGTGCTGTGGCTTTTACTTAAGATGACAAGCTGATAGAACAGCACAACAAAAAAAGCTTGTTTTGGTACTTGTGCTTGTTTTCTTTCATATCAAAAGATTAATTTATATTTTTATGTAAATGCTAAATATATTGCTGATAAAAGATACCAGATAGAAACAAGAGTACAGAATTATAACCAGGAGAATGTGGTTAATAGGCACTAGAAAGTTCTTGTGTCATCTCCGGTGCACACTCAGCGTTTCCAGGCTCCTCCCCCCTTCATTCACCTCTCTTACAGACCAGAATTCAGCTGCTCTGCTGGGAGGTTCTGACAGCTCTGTGTAGCAGAGCAGCTTCGTATCCCTTTATTTTCAGTTAGTTCCTGTCCCAGCTGTAGCCTGATCTAATTTTAACATTTCCTTGTGAGATATATGTGCTCTTCAAGTCTTAATTTAAATACCAGAATTTAAATACCGAACAATTTAACAGTAACTGTAAAGCATTTATGGTGTTTGTTTCAATGTATAGTCCATTTTCCCAATGGGGATTACTTTCTGATCACTGAATAGAGTCAGACTTCCTTCTGCATGGTACTCCTCTCCTTTCCTTTGATCTCCTTTGCAGGGGTATCACCCTCCAGCATTACCACCTCTGACAAAGAAGAGCTGGTGGAGCCGCCTAAACAGGAGAACGTATCTTTAACTCCCAAAGAAAACAAACACAAAGAGAGAGAAAATGAGATAAGCCTGCTGCCATCACCAGAGCCTTCACAGCCAGGAATATCACCAGCATGTAGTAAGTGAAATAATATAATCTGATTTTCTGTAACAACAAAGTGACCACATAGACAAGAATGCTGACTTTCACTTTAGTACAAACGAACGCATTCCTGTTCAAAATGGTCCCCGCTGAATATTTGCCTTTCACCCAGCACTGCTGTCTCCCGAGCTGGCAGTTCCTGGCTCGATCACGCAGCCACCCATTCTTCCTTTCTGTACCTCCTGTGGCTCTGAGAGGTGCTGCGGGATCTCAGGAGTACTTCTGCCAGGTCTGTGTGAGCACCAGCACCGTGCTAACACCAGATCTGTGCATACACTTCGTGCCCTCAGTCCCTCCCTCCACACAACATAAGTCTGGGCCAGAGGAGAGCTGTGCATGCATCAGCAAGCAGCTCTGTTGGGAGAGGGAGCAGAACCACGGTGTGCTGAGGAGAGCGTGTGAGCAGCAGTGCAGGCAGAGGCTCTGGAAGCTCCGTGTCCCGAGCCAGGGCTGGAGAGGTGTTCACAGTCATCTCACAAAGAGGAACCAGGACACCAGCTCCATGTCTTTATATGGCATTTCACGTTTTGACAGCCTGTCATAGGTTGTACATGGTTGGGCATTTCAGCAAAACATCCTGGATGCTCATAATGAGTCAGTGGCAGCAGTGTCACAAAAAAGAGGTGTATTATCAGTGCTGCTAATTCAATTTCAGATGCTGTTTCTGAAGGAACCTTGTATTCACTTCCTTCTCCACCACCTCCCCCAAGAGACCTTTTGAAATCCTTACAGTCAAATCCTTCTGTCTCATCAAGTGTGAAGGTAAATCCCTTTAGTTCTCATTGATTGTTACAGTAAGAATTTGCTGTATGACATTCTGTGTTTCACTCCTCAACTGTACGTTTAGACTGAATGTAGTACTAATTACTTACATTTTGCTTCACTTCTTTTTTTCTTTTCTTTTTTTGCCAACGAGGGACCAGTGAGGGGTACATCTAACAGCACTACATAGCGTAGCACGGCTGACAAGCCCACAGATAGCAATCAATTTTGAAGGAATTTCAGTATAGATTTTGCAGCAGACTCCAGTACTTCTAACGGGACCGTAGGGCAGGACAGCACAAACGACTGCCTAGCTGGAATGTCACACTTTTAGTTTCAATTTAAAATGTGGTTCCTGCTGAAAACTGGGCTGGTGTCACTTTGAGGTCAGGTTGCAAACTGAAAATGTGCCATCGCTCTGAGCCCCATCCCATGGCTCAGCCATCCTGCGTGACCTGTTTTTCTCGCGCTCCTGGTGATTTCAACACAGTCCTCTGTTATTCCTCGCTACACTCTCTTATCTGCAAGGCCATCTAGATGGAACCATCCTGTACTTTCTCAGAGTGTGTTTCCCAGATCCATGTGTGCACTCTGCTCCCATCCTAGTCCTGCACTGACCTCTTTTTTTGTTGCTTATCTGATTTTTTTCCAAAGAAGATCGTGCTTTAAGACTTCTAACTCCTCCAGATGACGTGGTTCGAGAGTAGCAGCAATAGGAGAAGATTGCTGCAAAGAACGCAGCAGTTTCAGAATTTCCTGAGGGGGAGTTCAGGTTTTGTTTTCTCAGGTCTGGAGTAAATTAAGGTTGTGAAAGCTGTATGGTTATGTGTAGGCTACAGTGGAATTGTAAAAACAAGTGGCATTAGGACTTGTCTGACTGGAAGCAACTATTTTGCAACCACTTCAGAAGTAGCTGTGCAATTCTTAGGATAAAATAAATACACTGTAGCATGAGAGACACTCCTTTCTGATCCGGTACCATGATTTATGCCTCAGGCCTAGAGATTAATGGGTTTTGTGGCTTAAATTGATGTCACTTCAAATACGTGTAAGGACTTTTAAAGAAAACTAACTCTGTTGTGTGGGAAGGATGGAAACGCAGATTAGCTGCTTTCAGGTGTCTTCTACTGTGAAGAATATTTCTATCAGCGGGACAAATTCACAGGTATTACAAAGGGAAACCACACCGAGTGATTGCACAGTACCTTTCACAACTGCTCTCAACAGTCACAACACTCATTTAGCTCATGGAAAAGAAATATGATGCCTGAAAGAGATGGAGAAAGCATACAGATGTTTATGAGATTAACTTCTTTCTTCTTCCAACGTGTAGCCCTGAAGCTCTTCTACTCCTCAGCAGGAGACGATGACTGATCTCCCCAGTGGGAGCCTTTTGTGGACCCAGAAAGAAGTTACTGATGCCACAGATGGGTTCAGTGACAAGAGTAGAATTTGTGAAGGCACTTTTGCAGATGTCTACAAAGGTCAGAGGCACAACATGGTGTATGTCATCAAAAGACTCAAAGAGGCAAGTGCTCCACTTCTTTGCAGGAGGCGTTTTATTAGAATCTCTTCAACAGTTGTCATGTAATATTCCGTGGGCAGAGAACAAGAACTGCTATAAAAAAGGAGAAGAGAAATAACGTTAGTAAACCTAGATGCAGCAAACACGTATGTGAGGTTTTACTGACATGGCCAGTTCAATTCACTGTATCCGTGGGGTAGCCTGGAGGTAGCTGCCTGTGTGGATAATAGGATCACAGATGTCTTCACGCCAGTTTCTGTTCTAATTTATAGTTGTTGTCTATGACACAAAATGGTCATCACTGAAAACAGCCTGTTTGCTAAAGTTGTCATCTAGAGAGTAAACGGCTCATATGAGTGCAGCACCTTACAATCACTGATGAGATTCTACTGCATGTTTTCTTTGTTTTTGTCTTTCAGACCGAATGCACAAGCCCAAATTCCACCCAAAGGTTCTTTCATACAGAAGTACAGATTTGCTTTAGGTGAGCGGTCAGCTTTGGAAGGCAGCCTGCGTATCTTGCATGCACCGTGCTCCTGGGCTGCTCAGTCACACTCGTGTGCGTGCCCCAGGCACCGAGCCGTGCTGCGGTTATGCCCTGGGGAAGCAGCATACCTGCCTGCCAGAGATGTGCTGTTCCGGCAAAGCAGGCACAGCCCCTTGCCGCTCCTGCAGATGGTGAAGGCGTGGTGCCTCCTGGAGCTTTGCATCCCCTCTGGCTGCTCCAAACCGGGTCGTGCTATAGCCTTGTCTCTCCCCTGCTGCTAGTGTAGCCTTCTGTGAACCCACTCAGGGCCATTCTGTCTTTGTGGCTACAGAACAAAATGTAATTCCCAGTTGTCTTGAATGTAGGGATTTATTCCAGCTTAAGAATGCATTTTCCTGTGTCGCTCTCGTTTCATTTGTAAATCATTGTTGATCTGTGCCTGCAGGTGTTGCCATGTCAACATTTTGCAGCTGCTGGGTTTCACAGTAGAATCTGAGTTGCACTGTCTGATATATCCATACCTGCCCAATGGATCACTACAGAACAAACTTCAGCAGCAAGTAAGCAGATAACCTGAGTCCATTATTTATCTGTGATTACAAGTCACGTTACTGTATGAAAAGCAATGAGATCTCTTGTAATTCTAAGACGCAGACCAAAGGAGCCCAGATAAGCTGTCCGTAGGTATTACGCTCTGTTTCAGTTTTACTACAGCAAAGCAGATCAGGTCAATAAAAAGCTTCTGCTTTGCGGCCTTCAGATTTTTCAAGCAATAACTAATCTGCAAAACATACCCGTCTGTATCGTAGTATTTCACTGGGATTGGGAACGTGGTTCTCATCATTTTCATTCACCTCCTGCAACATTTTAGGAGGGCTTAAGAGAGAACATTTTGAGATGTTCACGCCTATTGAAAGAGCATTTGCAGAGATGATATGACAGAAGGAGCAGAAAAGCAATCCATCAAAACCAGCCCTGTGCCTCTGCAATGGCGTGTAATGGATGCTTTGAATGAGCATGATCTTTGCTGTATCCTTATCTCACTGTTGTCACAAGGCAGGCAAAGCATGCAGCGCAGTGTGCGAGAGTAAGTTCCTTCCTGGGCCTAGAAATCACAAACTCTGCCTTGGACAAAACCTTTGATTTAGGTTACCTGGCATTTTGCTTGTGATTGCAGTGGGACCAAAACAGTCTTTAGAATGAAAGTGTGCTGCTGCTATATAGCATTCGTTGTTAAAAGAAGATCAAATGACCTTTTTTCCCCCATTACTTCCTTGCAGGATGGTTCTGCTCCACTGGCGTGGGAGATACGAATTAGCATTTCTGTGGGACTCATCCGAGCCGTGGAGTATTTACACAACTTCGGAATTCTTCATGGGAATATCAAGAGGTGAGGGGTCTGGCATTGCCTGTGCACTCATTGCTTCCAGGATTTCTTCAACAGAAGCACCTGAAAGCTTTTATAATGTTGATATTCATTTGCAGTGTCATTCTGCTGCCTCTTGTTCTGTAGGACCTTCACCTGATCACGTTTGTCTCTTTTATCAATGGTAGAAGTACACTCTTCTGAAGAAACGTTTGGAGTGTTTTTAAATCCCCTTTCTCCCTGTCTTTACCCTTTCACTGTCACGCAGCAGGACCAATGCTGGAAGTTTTCCCCCTCAGACCTTGCCTTAACTTGAAAAGAGTAAAATTTCCCATCAAGTTGAAGTAACTACTTGACCAGTGTTGTTTGTCTTTCACAGCTCAAACGTCTTGTTGGATGAAAACTTTACACCAAAGCTTGGGCATTCGGGTCTGCGACTGCACTCTGCCGATAAAAAGTCCGAATGTACCGTGATGAGAACCAAAGTCCTGCAAGCTTCTCTCACTTACCTGCCCGAAGATTTTGTCAGGCACGGGCAGTTAACAGAAAAGGTTGACGTATTTGGCTGTGGTGTGGTAGGTTGCCTTTTTCCATCTTCTGTTGTGGTTTTCGATGTTTGTAGACAGGAGCACGGATGTATCAGCACATTCCCCACATAGTTGTTTGTTCCTGCAATTTCATTCCCAATTGCTGACTATATAACGAGCTGAGATTCTGTTTTTGATTACCTTCCTGTTCCAAATCTACTTCAGTCTGTGGCAAAGCGATGTGAATCTTACGAACAACAGAAAGGCAAAATGTTGCAAGCAGTGTATTACTGTTGGTAGTTTGAGAAAGAGAGTAGCAGGACGTTTTCTGTTGGGTCCTCCCAGTTCTAACAGATGGGTCACATCCACCGCTACAAACATCAGCTGTCAGTTTGGAAGTCCAGCTGAGATAAGAGTTCAAAATGTCACTTGTCTCAGAAGTTTCCATTTTAACAGGAAGTTACTCTGTTGGGTGTCATTTCTCATATAAATTTATACTGACTGTCTTCTTTTTGAACCTCATTTGGTTCTTTATTATCTGTTGTACCTACCTATAAAACCTGGACTTGGCTCTGGAGGTGGATCTAAACTGTCATAAATACTGCCCAAATCTGGCATTGTTAAGCTGTGTCAATTGTTAAAATAAAAATCAAATCTAAAATGCCCTGGCAGTTCAATAGCTCAATATTCCTTTACATACAGACATTTAAAAACAGAGTTTATTGTGAACAAATTGCTTTATCTGTCAAATAAACTGTCTAGGTCCTAGCAGAGATACTGACGGGGATCAAGGCGCTGGATGAAGGAAGGAGCCCTGTTTATCTGGTAAGGAAAAGCAGAACTCATGAACACTGGCACGAGTGAATGAGGCTGCTGTCATAAGGTGGATTTACATTTATAGAAATGCAGTTTGTTACTTGCAGTTTACATCCTAAAGAAGAGATTTTTTAGAAATTACATTGTGGCTCCATTGACATCAGTGGTTTATCAGCCTTAGACATGAGGACGTACTCCCATTTCACACAGCAGACTCGTGAGCACTGGCCTTGCTCATGTTAGGAGATGCTGCAGCATGACCGGCTTTAAACACATTCTTATTTTCAGACTCTGTGCTGAAATGCTGCTGCAGGTTTTTGTGTGCCAGGAGGGTGTTACGGGTCAGACTGGGTGTGGAATCTGAGCAGGCTCTAACTGCAGTTGCTCATTATTGTGTTTATCAGGCATTTAGTATTTGGTGTCTGGAATTTGTATACTGGCCAATTTGTCCAAGCTGTCATTAGAACTACGCAAACTGCTTTCACGAGCAGCCAGAACTGCCCAGCTCACTGAATACCATTAACACCACCTCCATAAAAACAGACTCCGCCTATAATCCTTCCGTGCAATGCACTCCTTCTGGTTTGCCACGCTGTTGAAGCCTTTAAGAGAAAGATGGTAGTTTTCATATGTATAATTGCCAAACAGTTCAGCAGCGTCCAAATGGCCTCAGGAGACAAATGATCCCGGGTTTCTGCTTTCCTTTAGTAAATCTTTGAAAAAGTTCTGTGCAAAAATGCTGCTATGTACAGCGGGGACCATTTTTCATTCCTTTAGGTGGATATAAGCATAGGGCAGCTGGGTTTGCTTTAGGCAATTTGACATCAGACACGTGCAGAGAAAATCTGTCCATTTCTCTACTGTGGAAGCAACATTTCTGTGACTTGTACAAAGGGAGATCACTTACAGCTTCTAGATCTGTAAAGCAGCCATTGAGGAGCAGTAATAACAAGTACGTGGGAAGACTCAGTCATTTAGATGGAATTAAACACTGGTATTAATTTTGTCTTCACTAACGCACCTTTCTCCTTTCAAAAGAAAGATATGATTGCTGATGAAATCCAAATAGCAAAAGAAACCTCCAAAGTCAAGAATGTGGAAAAGCTAGCTGCCAAGGAAATATGCTGTAAACACCTGGACAAGAAAGCAGGACATTTGCTGGAAGAGGTTGCTATTGATTTTGCCTCAGCCATCTGCCTTTGTCTGAGAAAGAAGAATTCCAACATAGCAGAGGTAATATTTTAACAATCTGGCTGGGAATTTAGCCTTCATGACAGCAAGGTGTAAAGATACAACATTTGCACCCCAGCTTCTCTGGACTGTTGGTAATGCGTGTAAGAAGGGGAGTAGGGATTATTCTGCATTCACAGATTTTGTTGTTAAAAACAGGTGCTGGAAATTATGGAAACAGCTGAAAATAAATTGAGAGAGCATTACATCTGTGGAGGCAGCACTTCTGGGTTCTCCATGAATACTCCAGAAGAAACTGATGATGAGACAACCAACCTCAGCGTGGACACCCCTTCTGCAGGGCAGCGTAAAGAGGACAGCGCACAGCCAGCACTCCTGGCAAGTGGTGGTCAGTGCACACCTCCAGGAGGAGTTGTGCCCCCTGACAGTTACTGTGAGCAGATGTCACGGGTCCCTTGTGAATCAGATGAATCCACGAGTTTCATCTGGAACCCTGAAGAGAAATCTACAGATGAGCTATTCAGCAACTACTGCAACAATTCAGAAAGCATTGCGAGCTCTGACTGCAGGATAAAGGAGAAAACAAAAGCAAATGGACTCCGGGAAAGAAATGTAGTACGCACCAGAAGCGATGCCAACCTGGAAATGGCTGCTACTGCACAAAGCACACTGCAACCAAAACATGCAGACCTTGACTCCGCGTGTTCGTCCCAAGGTAAGTGTAGAGAAGTGTGAAGCGTGGGTGCAGAATGTTCTGGCATGTGGTGGTTCAGGTGTTTGGGCAGAAGTGTCCGTGCTTCTCTTCTAACCCAGGTCTGTCCAACAGTTTGGGCCCTTACTCCTTGCTTATGGTTTTACCAATAAATCCACAGAATGTTCTCTATTTCTTTTCTGTCCGCTTTTCTAAGCCAGATTTTTCGTTTAAAATTGCTCTCTGTGCCCCAGACACAGATGCATTTTTTTCTCAGTATTTGGAACTTTTTGTTTTTCAGCATTAGCCAGAGAGGCATCCTGGAAAATAAAAATAAATGACCAAAAAAAGAAGCTAATGGAAAATATTTTGCTGTATGAAGAAGACAAATTAAGCAGTTCTGAACTTTTTGATTCTTAAACTGGATGGATTTATTAGCTGTGACCAACTTATAAGAAATAAGGACTGATTCTTCATTAGAAAGATGGTAAAAGTATACCTCTCCTGGAGGCTGAGTAGCAGATGTGGATCAGAAACGTTATCTTTCTCTGAAGAAAAGTGATGGCCCTTGGAAGGAACCGGAAATATCTTTCCTTAGGCAGGCTGAGGCACAGTGCAGCTCTGCCAACAGAAATGCCTTCTTTCTTCTCATCTGCATTATAAAAAGATTTAAGGTCCCTTTCTTCTGTATTTCAAAAAGAATCTGCAGGTGACATGTGTCTTATTAAAATACCACAGTCCTGGAAGTTACAGAGCAAGCACCAATCCACAATTGGCTAGCAATACCCTTTATTGTCATTGCATTGTATATGAGAAGACAAATCTTTGAAGAGATCGGAGAAGGTTTCCATTTTCAAATGATCTATTTCATATACACTTAGTCTGTATGCCCAAAAACGCTCTGTTAGCAGAGAAGGGAATTCTATGCAAGTTCTCACATGTATTCTATATGACCAATCTCAATTTGAATTGCACTGAAAATAGTTGTAAGTAAATAACCGAAGACGTGTTGATCTACTCTGTGGGCTGCTGTACCAGCTATATGTGTTATATAATTGAAATCTAAGCAAGTTTTGCTGTCAGGAGCTATAGGACAGCATTTAGCACTTCATAGGGTATCTCTGAAAGTTGTTTTTCTTCCTAAGTGTCCTTTAAACATTATTAAGGCTTCTCATTGTGTTTCACTTAGTGACTACTATACATTTTGGATTTTAATTTAAAGTGTCTTCAATTTTATCATCAGTCAGTTGAAGTTTGATTAGTTGTATTTATTTTGGCAATGGGTAAAACAGTCAAAGATGAGCCAGAAAGCAGGCCTGCTGATGTAGCCGTGCTCCTCACAAAGCTAGTTGTGTTGTTCTTTCCTTTGTTCTGTGTTAATCTTAAACGTATTCTGAGGTATGGAACCTTAACAGATGTTTATTAAGTGTAATGTAACATAGCTAATATTCTGCATAGTCTTACAATAATGGTACTCTTACGTTGGCTATTCAACATAATATGTTTTAATCTCAACCTGACAGATTTATACTTCATTAATGAACTTGAGAATAAAAAAACCGAAAAAAGCGCTGTCTTTATATCTAACTTTCTCGTGATTTATAGCACAGAAAATCGTCTTACTCCAGCTTTCTAAAGTACTGTGTGTGTGTTTACAGGGAAGCAGCCCAGAATCTCCTTGCACACAACCATTAGCGATTGTAACGGTAGTGTAAACATGTGCATCCTCGTTCACTGTTAAGTAGCTTTTTTTTTCTCTCAGAGTGATTTCTGGGATAGGTCCGGGTGCCATTCCTTACACGCTTGCTGCTGTTTGTTGAACGGCACCGCAAGAGGGAGAGCGCCCGAGCAGCGCGGCACCGCCCCGCAGACCTGCAGGAGACAACGAGAGCCTCCGGATCGGGCCCGGGGCGCTGCGCGGTGCCGCCGGCGGCTGGCAATGCTCCGCGGCGCGATGCGGGGCGGGGCGCTCCCCTCATCCCCACACAGGTACATAAATGCCGCTCGCGTTTCCCGCGCTGCTCTGTGTGCCGGCCTCCCCCCGCCGGTGCCCGCCCCCCCGCAGCCCTCCCCCCTCGGTAAGACAGGTACCTCTGTTCTTTGCAGCCTGGTGCAGCGCTCGATGCAGCAGCCGCGGTCCCACAGTTCCTCCGGGGCCCGAGCCCGGAGCCGTCCGGCCTTGGCCCGGCCGCCGCCCATCGCTCCCTGCCCCGTCCCCGCGGAGCATCGCTGAGGTGGGCCGAGCGGAGAGAGAGGCTCGACGGGTTCTTTCTTCCCGCTCTCCCCAGAGAGAGTTCAGCCAATCGGTGCCGGGAGCGGTTCCGGGCCGCCCAATGGGCGCAGCGGCCCGCCCGAAGGTCCCGCCCATTGGGCCGTCTCCTCAGGATCGGCGTCGGCTCCCTCGAACTTTTTCTGTACCTCCTCAATGAAGAGGTACGTGTGTCTGAAAGCACAAAGCTTTAGTCACAGTTTTCTAAAAAGCTTCCCCCCGTCCCGTCGGTGCCCGCCGGGGCTGAACCGCGGCAGCGCCGCCCTCCATCGCGCCCGGTGCTCCGCGCTGAGCGGGCCGGGCACTGCGGGGCGCGGGCATCGCGCGGCTCTTCCTGGTGCCAACTGCCGTAAGGGCGTCACGGGTTGAGAGAGTTCTTCTCCAGTTAGGAAGCTGATGTAAAAGCACTTTGTTGCAACAGAATTGCTTTCTTTCTTTTTTGCAGCAACTCCAGAGCAAGACTGTACGAAGTCATCTTGAATAGCTGTAGGATCTGATGACTTTGTTTTATTCTAGGCAGTAGCAGAGCACATCAGACCCACTTTAGTCTTGTGAGAGTTGTGCATTACTGGGCTCTGCTACCTTCTTGTGGCCGATGTTATATTTGCAAGATAGAAAATACTGCTGACGTTTAGATCGCTGGGAAAAAGTTTGTGATTTTTTGCACTCTTTTTTGGGGGGCTGGTGGTGGCTTGTTTGGTTTCTCTCTTTGTTTGAAGCAGCCTTAGAAAAATGCTGCTCACTTAGCTGGATAATACAGCGTAATAGCCTTGCCTCGATTTTGATTCTGTAGACTAACTAAGCCATGCATTTTTCCTCTACATTGAGTACAATGAATCCTGTACAATTCTGTCAGAGCTCTAGAAACAGACCCTAGCTGCAGTGCTTTCTTTTTAGGGAAGGATTTATGCAGTATCTCTGGCCAGGAGTTTCCTCACTGTGCTGTTGGGAAATGTATTGATTGACTGCTTTCATGGAACATGCTTGGAAAACATCAAATATTTTTCAGAGAGAACACCAGTAGTAGAATTAAGGATTGACTTCAGTGCTCTGACTCTTCCCTTTCATAACACTTCTGCAGGTTATGTACCCAAGGAGTCCATGGCAGCACTCCCAAACAGGACTAGCTGTGCACTGCAGAGAAGATGGCACACCTGAAAAACCTTCTACTGTCCCTACGTTTTGCTGTTCTACAGGCAACCATCAGGCATGTGCATGACTTATGGAGCTGTTCAGCAAATGCTGGTAAGATCTGTACCCAGGGATTTGTTCTATAACAGGCAGGAGAACCATTACACTATTTCTTCTGATTGTGGTACCAAAACATTATGGCTATTTGAATTGGTGCTAAGGATTCTAAGTATATTTGTTTTCTAGTTGTCTTGGAAATACTTACTCCTTTTTAATTAATTTTCCCCTTTGCCTGTACATCTTGTTTGATTTCTGGTGGTATAATACGAGGTACTGCTAGTGGTATCAAAGGAATCAGCGACAAATTCTGGGTCAGGAAAAGAGAATGTGTCTAAGAACTGAGCCTTGCGGTTGAATTTACCTTTATCATGTTAGCCTATCCCAGGGTGCTTTACAAAATGTCTTCAGGCACTGACCAGAAAATCTTCGTGGGTTCACAAATCTCTATGTGGGCATTCATGTTGGCATTTGGAAGCGCATAATTGCTTGTGTACAGAAAAGAATGTGTGCCACAGTGGAGCACAGTGGTGTATGCACTTGTAGCATGAAAATATACCTTGTTTTTCTGCTGTCTAGCACTAGGACGGGTATGATTCTGAATCCGAGCGAGTTGACTGGAAAATTGATTTTATTTTAACTGGAAGAGATGGGTGGTTTCCTTGATAATATCCATGTTAACACATCCCTTGAGAATTAAGCAGATTTGGTGACTGGAAGTTGATTCCATGTGCATCTGGTTTGCACAGCTCATTACGTGAGCCATCTAGTCTGAGATACTCTTAAAAATAAGAAGCAGTCACAGTTTCAGCATAAGCTTTATTCTGTTTCAGATGTCTGTAGAAGTGTAAGATGAAGTTTCCACCAGTTTCAGAAAGGATTCATACAGCTTTCGAATACATCATTTAAAATAATCACAGTAGCTACTAAGGAAGGAAATGAAATAAGCCTACACGTCAGCCTGATTCACATTGCCCTCTGAAGATTGCTTGTAGATTCTTGTCTTTTTCTTAGAGCAAACTACTCAAGTTCACGTACTCCTTTCTTCTTAGAGATGTAAATTCAGTCATAGTTTCATTTTAAAGTAGAACTTAAATCAGGCCATCCAGTGCTGTGGGTGTCCTTCAGCTTGCTTCAGTTCTTTGTCTGAGTTTCTAAAAGGCAGAAGATAGGTAGGTTATTTTGAAAATCGTCATATTTTTTCTGAAACTCCCGTTGTGCCAATCTGTCCTGAAGTGCCTCAAGCACCCAAATGAAGAAAGATAAAGCTTTCACCTGGTTACATTCTGTTGGGGCATGCATGCATAAAACTGTCTTATTTGTATAATGGCCATAGAAACTGCCCTACAGAAGGAATCCAGAGTGCAGAGAGAAGAGCTTGGGGCAATTCTTGGGATCCTGAAAAGCTGGGTGAAAGAAGAAGCCTGAGGTGACTGGAATGCATAATACAGTTTTGAAGCCTGACAAAACCCTTAAAAGATTTGGAAAGGACAGCTTAATATAGTCGAGTGCAAACGAAGAGTGAGGGGCTGTAGAGGTACAAGCAAAACAAACCAGTTTGTGGTGGGAGTTACTACTCAGAACTTTGTTAGTGACTCATCTAGAACGAGCTCATTTACTCCTCTGTGAGTCTTTGTAGTTAAAGGGGCATTTTCTGAACATCAGGTACTTCAGTTGCTCTCTTAGTGGCAGCTCAGTTCCTTCGGCCCAGCCATTTCTGAAATGCTGTTCTGATGGTCTCACATGACAAATGGGATGACAGCGCTTTGTGGGGTGGTTTTTGTTTTTTTGCTTCAAGTTTCTGCTTTTATGACTTGTTTGAAAATACCTTTAGCATTCTCTTCAAGAATGTCCTGTAGCATCTTCTCCAGTGCTTGTCCATATTCTTGATACTCTCTTTCTGTTATCTTGACACCAATTTCAAAAGGAACATTAAACTATAAAAACATTAAAGGAGTTTAACAGATGATTTTTGGACAAGGACACCAGAGGTTAACTTTGTTCGTGACAATAAGCAAGAGGTAGAAAAACATTATCCATTGATTTAATAGTGCTGAGACATGTCATGGTCATCTGACAAACAGAGAACATGGCTACTGCAGGCCGAACTGCACGATAGACTGGAGGAGAGAAAACGAGAAGAAACTTGCATTATTAAATGTTAGTTCTGAAATGTGAGTCCTTAACAGGAGATCACGATCTGCCTTTGTGCAGATATTTTAAATTACTTCATGCTATCTATGCTGGCAGTTTTCATGTCTTTTTCTACGTGCCCTTCAAGTTAAATGGCTGCGGCTTTCATTTGTACCCCTCCCGTGGCAGGAATTGTATTCCCACTCAACAAAATCATTTAACTTGTATGTGAGCAGGAGTGAAAAATACACACCTTGATATCAACACTCTTGTTGTCATCTTCTCCCTCTGTTTCATCTGTATTCCAAAAGCTCTCTGCGCCTCGGCGATGTAATCTTGCTGTTGGTTTTCTTGTATCCTTTTGCTAGAAAGCAAGCCAAATAGCATCTGTATAAAATGCCCATAATCAAAGTGGTCTGTGGCAGGGAAAGTAGAACTCATAATTAATGCAGCTGCAGCAAATTAGTTAGAGCCATCGCTGGCTGCTTTTAAAGTTACGATCAGTTAAAGCTGTCAGTGGCTTCTTTTAAAGTTGTGTGGACGTGTGAGCACACAATAACTGTGCTACTGTTCTGCATTCACTTTATCAGCAGCTTGTTTAAGGGTTCCTTATGGACAGCCACCTTCCAATTCATTTTCAAGGTGTATGTTAACAACTTATTTAAGCAGCTGCTTTGCATTTGTTTCTGTTTTTTTTTGTTCAGCTGGTTGGATTGTTTCTAAGACTAGCAGTCATGTTTTCTCACATGAATGGTTTGTTACAGTAATTCTCTGGAATCCCTCCTTCCTCTTCCAGAAACATCATCTTCCAAACCTCTGAACATTGTAAAGAATTTGGCTTTAAGGGATTACAGAGGAAGACAATTTCAAAAAAGCATTATTCCGAATGTTTACCTGTATGTTTTTATATGTGGGGCTTAAAAAACTGGAGCCAGCCAGAGCAGTTTCGGTCCCGAGGATGCTGAGAAGGAGGATTCCTAGCAGAGTAACTCTGAGAAACATGACTGTCTTCGTTATGCGGTGCTTCAAACTGAAACATAGGTTGAAAATGAAACACATTTTCTAATCTCTGTGTCTGGTTGAATCCCAAGCCAGTGGAAATATTTCTCCTGCTTTGAATGATGGGCAATTGTTTCTAAAAGCGGATATAGAAAGAAAGCACAATTGTTGCATGCCGAAAGGCAACGTATCCTGTCAAAAGAGATTAGTACTTACTGTGTTTTCTTCTATAACTGAGATGTAATGACTGGAAATGACAGAGGAAAACTGGTAAAAGCTTAGAAATGCTCTGAAACTTCAGCGGGTTACCTTCGCCGCCTCACCGAGCTGCTGCTTTCCGAAGCACCTTATATAGGCAGTGGGGTATTTGTTCTGTGCTATCTATCTCTGGAAACGCAGTCTGACGTCCATTTAGATTCCTTGGAAGCGTGGTGTGCCTGTAAGATAACAGTCGGCAAAAACACGAGAGCTGCATACATCTGTTGCTGAGTCCCTTTCTATGTATAATGAAGCTGTGCAGGGAGTTGTGTGTTCCTTGTTTTACTTTTCTGCTGCGGCGTTAACATCATTCCTTCTAAAAACTAGCAGCTGGAATGGCTATTACTGCTATCTGCTGTGGTGTAACAGAAAAGAAGCTCAACTGCATTCCTGGCCTGCAGTAACAGCCACGTCTCTTGTGTTCGCCCCAAGCGTGCTTCCTCTAGTCTACATTCTCCCCTGGGTTCTGTTCTGTCAGATGTTGTTGTCCTTTGCTGAAGGACTGAACACAAAGATGTTACCCAGAAACATCATTTCTGTTACTCTGAAAATGAAATATTGCATTTTGAAGATGTCAGTGAATAGTTGTAGCTCTACAACTGAGGCTCTAGAAAACATCCTGCGAGGATTTCCTTCAAACCTGAGGAACAATAGGAAAGATATAGGAGCATACAGTAAAGGACGACATATTTACACCTTCTGTTGCTTGTGTTCTAGCTAGACTTGAATGATGTGTCTGATCTGTGGGATTTAATCTATGCTACAGATCACAAACCTTCAGTGGTAGGATTGAGGAAGGCATGGGAAATGCGTGAGATGGGAAGATGAGAAGGAATTTAGTTGAGTCAGAATCGCTGTTGGAGAAAATGTAACTTGGAGCATCACTACGTGCAGTGACCATCATCACTGTGCAGGTCTTGACACCGGGTTTTCCTGGGCACGCACGTTCCACGTTGTTCTTTCGCAGGTTCCACCTCTCACGTTACTGCTTCCCAGCTGACTGTTTCAAACACTGTGCAGCCATGTTTCAAATCAGATTTGTGGAATGATCCAATTGTTAAAAGAAAACCATTTCTGAAACATGCCCATGGTATCAGCTGACTTGGTAGCACCAAGAAAGCTAGTAACTGCAGTAGGGCAGCTGAGAACAAATGCAGGCAACGGATCAAATCCCCTCTGCAACAAAGTTAGGTTAAGAAGTTCTTGTAGAGGCAGATCTCCATCTTGACTTCTGTCTGAGAGCCTGCTGGCAGAGAACACTGAGGAGCACAAAGGAAGCAGGCAGTGATGAACCACTGGAGAGCTTCTGGGTCGTAACAGAAGCCCCTTGCATTTTCATGGCATACTGTGGATTGTGGCCAGACTAGGCATTTACTAGCTCTTACAAAGCTGAATACCACACATGAGAGCCACACTAAGGCATCTGTCAAGGCAGGCTATAGAAAACCCCAGTAAGGCCCCTGTGAAAGATTACCAAATACAGCATACCAGGCTTTAACCAATAAGACTTTATTTTGTTGTCTAAACAAAATCCTGAGGTACAGTATAGAATTGTGGCTAAAAAAAAATCTTCAAATTGTATTTTCATTTGTTGATGTTGGTTAAATAAGCAAGTTTGAGATCACTGTAAAGCAAAATACATATGCATTCTGCTACTCTTTTTCATCTTTGGGAATGCATGGAGATTTTCATGTTTCTGAGCACATCGCTTCCAGGGAGACCCAAGCACCATTTCAGTACTACCAGAATGTTGTCTGCTGCTCACTCCACCAGCCCGCCCCTCACTTGAAATAGTTTTGCCTTTGAGTGGCAGAGTATTGCCCCTTACACAGATGGGTTCACACACGAGCACTTTCATTGCCTGCCTCCTCCTGTTCCTGCTCGAGTGCTTGAAGTGTATCCAATTAAATCTGACTCCTAAACCAGAAGGCAGATTACAGTTTTTACAGTATCAGGGAGTAGCACAAGGCACAGGACTTTGCTCCTCTCTTCATCTTTAATTTAAGGGAATGTCAATTAAGGCTGATTACGAACACATTGTAGCCTCCCAGTATTGGATATGAGAGCTCATAAAATTGGACAGTTATTTCCCACGTTCACGTCCAGTTTGGATAAAACCAGTTCTCATCTCATTCAAGAAACACTGCAAGTCAGGCATAGCGACCGCTTCCAGCAGCCGGGCTGGTCAGCCCCGCATCACTGCTCATTCTGCTGCCCTTCCGTAACGGCAGACACTCCTCCTTGGCCCTTGTTGACGTCGCTGATGCATGCCCACAGCCCATCTACTGATTCCTTCCACAGCGTGACCTCAAAAACAGAGCGGGAAAACGTTTTAGCCTTAAACATTCTCAGTTTCTCATTTTCTTTGTGATGATCACATCACTAAGACGGTGATGGCCTATAAATACAGCAGCGTGCCAGAGTTGTTTTAAGCATCAAACTATTTATCGCTGTTTGCTAAATCATTATCCAGCAATAAAGGGAGTGAGAATTCATTCTGGTGGTAGTATCCCTACAAAATTAAGCCTGCATTTCCAATCAGGACTAAGAATGCAATGCACGTAGTTTGCCAGAGGTTAGGGTCTTCCTCCCCTGCAGGTAAATAAATAAATACACAAACCACAGAAGACCACTACGGCATCAAAGGGAGGTCTTTAGAAGCCTTAACTCAGAACAACAAAAGCGAAAATATGACGTGCAAGAGCAAACTGAGGCTGTAGTACTCACCTTATTGTCTCCTCCAGACACTGCAAGTATATTTGCAGTAATGGACCAACTCACGTGCCAGACAACATCATTGAACTTGTGCAGCAATTTTGGTGACCATGAATTCCCAGAGGCATCATCGCATGTCCAGATAAACACTCTGCCATCCTATAAAAACAAACAGACTGAGCTGGTTGGCCACGAGTTGGTAACACAAAAACCAAGCTTGTTTGCATTTCCAATCACTTACACTGATAGGAACTCTAAATGAGTCTATATGCACATTCACTGTACAGAATGGTCTTTTCTCTTACTGTAGCCAAAAGCAAGGCGTAGGTACAGCTCACTCCTATACAAATCTCACCTGTGAACAGCTAGCAATGGTACTTGTTGGCAAGCCTATGGATGGAGCCCAGGCTACATCTCGAACCCAGTCACTGTGTGCCTCCAGCTTCTGCTCTTCTTTCCACTGACCATCTTCTTCTCTGAAAATACATTACACGGTTGGAAGGATGGCAGCAGTGCCAGCTGTATTTCCCACCCACTGTTCTGGGAGACTTCTTATCACTTCCAGCCTCCTGGTTTTATCCAGACAGCACAAAGCACAAACGTTCCCAACCCTCCTCCAAAAAGCCGAATGGCTTAAGCTGACAAAATCCCTCCTCGGGAACAGAATGCAACACAGGAGAAACACATCTGGTCTTCAGTTACTGTGTGGAGATCTGCTATTGTGCAAATAACAAATGTAATCAAAGACAAATAAACAGCCACTTTTCAAGATTAAGCAGATCTGACATGAACTGCTATGAGAGTTTCTAAGTCACTGAGTAGTTTCTATTTTTAAAGTACTTTTCTAAAATAGTAATAGTTAAAGATGAAAGCATAGAGATGCCTGAAGTATAATTCAAGGTGCTAATAGGGACATTCAGAGACCATAAAGAATGACATTTCTTTTGAAGTTCTTAAGCCTGGTAAGAGAGCACTTACTTCCAGATCTTGACAAGGTTGTCACAACCACCAGATGCAAATCTTTTGATGTAGTTTGGTTTTTGACCAGATGGTTGTTCTATAAGGCTGCCTGGTACAACAGCAGGAGCCCAGCTAACTGCATTACATCCAATCTATATAAGGAAAAAATAAGGTCATTACTAAAAGCTGTAGAGGGAGCAAAGGGCATCTATGCTGGATGGATAATTAGATGGATAAGAACTCCAGATACGGTCTGTTCTCGACTGGGCATGTATTCAGGAAGTGTCAGGTAGCCAAGTAACTGTCCTATGGGCAAATATCATCTTGGAAACGTATACAGTGGAGACAGATTAAAAAAAAAGAGGAGGTGCAAGATGTATGCTGTTGCTAAGAGTGAGCAGTGCAGAAAGAATCTACGGGCCCACAGCAAATTTTCTTCTAATGCAGGCCACCATCATTAACTGCTTAGATGGTTGTCAGGTTTTGTTTAAACAAAAAGTCCCACTGCTGGGGGAAAACCACAACTCTTTCCCTGCAGTTTTTCCAGCTTCTAGTTGAAGTTTATTCACAGCCACATTGTAGGAGGTGTTCTTAGTATCAAAGCCATTTCCCTCTATGTAACTTCCAGCACTGTGTTTAACAATCACGCTCAGATGTATTATCAGTGCTGTTTAATGGCTTTCACATCTTATTTTCTGCTTCATTTTACCTACTATAAAATGTACTTTCTTACTTTGGATTTATTTAAAACAAGTTATTTTTGGTTGTGGAAAACGATTCACAGTATTTAATTGTATTTCAGTATTTATCTAGTCTGCACATCCTTCAAAGCATCAACTCAATGCTCATCCGGGGCTCCAACTTACAGTATGTGCATTGCTGATCTTTTTGACTTCCCACTGCCCATCCCCAGTGTAGCTCAGTAATGAAATCGCGCCATCGGAGCTCCCGCAGGCCAGTATCAGTCCGTAGTCGTGTGGTGCCCAGCAGACAGAATTCACTGGGAGGGATGAGACACACTGGGTTACAACACGGTGCTAACTAAAACTGCCTGACCTAATCACTGACTTGGACTAGTGCATGGTCACTAAAAGTGAGCAGCTTTGCAAGCTAAGAAGAGTCTTAGCATTCCTGGATTTCAGCAAAGACAATTACCACAGTTTATTGAGTGATGGAAAACTGCCTCTAGCTTTAGCAGGCCACCAGAACAGCACTTTGAATGAGATAAAATCCTCTTGACTACCCTGTGCAACAGTGAAGAGGTATCAGTAATTCTAGAATAAAAGCTGACAAGCTGGCACAGCATTTGAAGTCTAGATCAGTAACAAAACAAAGGTGTGCATCCATTACACACTCATTTTCCTCCTGACTCCTGGCTTAGTCTTAGGAGCATGGATCAAGAGTATACCTTTGAGAATAAAGAACAACACTGAACAGCAAAGCACCTCTTTCTCTGGGCTTTGGCATACTGAACCCTTCAGAAACGTCTCAGCTTTGCCTGCAGGAGAACCAATCATCTCAACAAAACAGTTTCAATTGGAAAACAAAACACAGCATACTAAAATTCCACTTTTTCCTTTCCTCCTGCAGTGGACACATGCAACGCTATTTCAAGACCTCAGTATCCTACCACCTTGTTTATCCACAGCTGATCTACTTGTCCTGTGCAAACGCTGTATGTACCAAGACAGCTGGCTATCCAGCAGTATGCCGTTCTGTAGACAAACTCCCTGTGCAGAACAGACTTACTGTCTTCTCTCCGTTAACTTATCACAACCTGATGGAAGATTTCTTCCTTAACAATGACGGATTTATTCCAGTCCAGACCCCACCGTAGTCCCAGTTTCACTTCCCAGTTCCAGACAGCACACACCTGAGGAATCATGCCCTGTGTACTCATAGGTCTTTTCCCAAGTGCCATTTTCTTCCTTCCAGATAATAACCTTCCTGTCATAGGAGCAGGAAGCCAAGATGTTTCCGTACATAGGATGAGCCCAGGCAACTTGCCACACTGGACCTTCATGCCTGCAAGAAACAACATTATTTGGAAAGGCTGAGAGAAGCGCATTCCGGTTGCGGCTGTTTCAGCCATCACACCACAGACTGGTGTTCTGTACGTCACCAATACAGTGATATGAAGAATGTGAGTAAAGCCAAGATGAAAAATAGGATATGACTGTCAGATAAAGCCATTACCACTGAAAACAATTCCAAACATTTATCCTTGCATTAAGATTGTGAGTTTGATCCTATAGAATTGTCATGGTTTTATGATTTTTGGTTATCAGTATTCCACATCATAACATCATGCAGTGCACTGGGAGTTAAAGTGTTCCGGGTACCTGTCCCCGAAGAGAAGAACTACATTCCCCAGCAGCCTGTTCGCTGGGCTGTTATCATTCTGCTCAGGGGAACAGATGTAAGGCCTTGGTAGCTCATCTGACCAGCTCTTCTTCATCAGGCTCTCTCCCTGCTGCTCGACCGGACTGCACATCTCACCTCAGCGCTGTGGTGAGGCCTACCCAGCTTTTGGACAATCTCTCATTATATTTGATTTATGAGCTTCAATTCTAGTTATACTGTATTATAGTGTGTTATCTTGCATTCCAATACCATATTTAGTAAATTAGTTTGTTTCTCCTCAGACCGTTGCCGCTGTTTTTAATTATTTTGGGTCCCCTGTTTCCCTCTTCTGGAGGCGTGGATTTTGCGAAATCCCTCCGCCCGCCGCGCACGGAACCGGGCCGAACCAGCCCGGGAACCGCCGACAAGAATTACAGGCGTTAAGTAGGCAATGAATCAGAAAGCGACAGCATTACTTCTAACTGCCTCTGTTCCCCCTGGAGGCTCTGAGCAGTTCTTTAGAACAACTGGCCACAAAGAACCACCCAGGAGAATTTACCACGCATCCTACGTCACCAAAAGGCAAAACGACAAGATATTAAAGACTTGCAAAGAACATCATCTTTTGAGACAATTTACCCTCTTAGGTCCGCAATGAGGATCTGCCCTCCATTCCGAACGTCAAAGATCTTCACAGATCTGTCTGAAGAGCAGGTCGCCAGCCGAGTGCCATAGTAATCCATCTGCGCATCGTGCTGTAAGGCAACACAGGAGGTGCTGTTGGCCCACGTGAGTTCTGCTTTCTTAAACAACATCATTACAGTTCAGAAGTAGCTCTAAGAACCGCCAACAGATCGCTGAGTCCCAGCAGGACAGGGTGAGGGGGACAGTTTTTAAATAATCCAGACAAACCACACAAGTCATTTATTTCCTCTGGCTGTACAAACATTACACGTGCAGTGTGTGGGATTCAGTGGGGATGCACAGCGCTTTCAGGAGGACAGGAGCTTGGTGCCACCGAGTGTAAAGCCTTGACCAAGTTGCATACTGTCGTTTCTTACTGTGTAAATTCAGTGTAATTGCACTAACATCTTTCATTTAGCTTGAAATGTCAGCATTTAACAGCACTCATTGCTTTCATAAGGTGCTTCGTAATCCTTCCTCCTATGCATGCTTGCACAGCTGCTCCCAGAAACACCCACATCAAGGAAACCAGTGCTGTTCACCCAAGTTCTATGCCATTCAGTACACACGTATACTTTGTTCCATAGAAACAACCCTGGGCATGGAAACTGAGTGTTAAACTTTTCCTCCTTTCCATTTTCCTGCTCCCCATTACAAAACAGCACTATCAGAATTGTTGTCAGTATTTGATATTTCACACCCCACGTTACCTTTCCGTACACAGACACGCACTGTGCCCTCTGACCCCCATACTAACGTACCATGCGGCAGACTCGGTACAACTCGGCACAGCACCCTTACAGCGCTGAGCCGCGTTTTCCGAGGCTGAACGGCAGCAGAACCGCGCACACTTACTATCATGTCCTCGTGAGAGGTGTCCACGGTGTTAATGACGGAAACCTGCGGAGGGAGGGAGGTGGGGGGGGGTTAGAAAGCAGCACACCACGCACGGGCCGGGAGCCAGCGCTCGGCTACGGGCACACGGCCGCCCCGGCCAGCGGAGCGCCTCTCCCGGTCCCGCAGGCCGCAGTGCCGGCACCGCCACCTTCTTCCGCCGCCTCCCGCTCTATCCCGAAAGACCCGGAGCTGGGCCCAGACCAGTCGCCCTCCCCGGGCCTACCATGGCGGTGGCTGCAGGCCGTAGAGCGACAGGCTGCGATCGGTGTGCGGGCGGCCGCACGGCTCAGACGTGGCACGGCGGTCCGCCGTCCAAACGGGCCCCGCCGCGGCGCCGCCCGCGCAGGAGGTTCCGCCCGCGCCCAGTTCCGCCCGGC